>JAESVK010000506.1:1657606-1717110 GCA_017140935.1 Hamamelis virginiana | reverse complement strand
AGTTCAACCTCTCACCAATGCTTGTCCTTTCAGTTGAGAATCCATGTCGCAGAACATCGGCTAATTGATGAGAAAAAAGCAATTAGCTTTGTATCAACAATTTTTTAAGAGACAAATTATCCAAACGAATCATCACAAATTTTGGCAATTTTATTTGAATAAGACGGAGCAGCTCCACAATTCAAAAGAAACAAGTGAATGAACAAATAATTATCACGTAACAGTCAAGAGAAGTTGCTCATCCTTTCTTTATTTCTAAATTTTCAATGACAATCAAGAGAAGTATAATTTATAAAACAATTTGTCCTAAGAAAATTGTCTTATTTTTTCATCCTATCAACTCAGGCTATGTTCACTAACGTCAAACGTTGAAGCCCTCTGCACGAAGGCATTTAAGATGAGCATCAATCCATTTGGAACAAGCAGATTCGCCATGCTCCACAATGCATTCGTCTCTAAGTTTCTTAGTGTCAGGGCAAGCACAGCATATCTTCTTCTTTGGTTTTGAATCTGATCCAGATGCTGGTATGGCTGTTCCTTGGTTCTGCTGCGATGCTGGTAAAGCTAAGGCAGAGGATGGTTTCTCTGTAGGAAGCCCACCCATTCTTACAGGTCCTAGAGATTAAAAAAAAATTTCAATAAAAAAAAATCAATAAGAGACTAAAACTTGAAGCATATGTGATGTAGAATCTCAAAGCCAGCCACACAAGAACCAAGACAGAAAACATCTGAATGTATCTCTTCTAGGAAAGTTCAAGTTAGAACAAAAACCAAAACCATACGAATTATTATATTGTCACATCTAAGCATAAGATAAAATAAGTGCAAAATTACACTGAACATGACATGATCTCAATACTCAAATCAAGGAAACCTCTAGGATCCTTTGACCTCGTGACAATTTAAGATGAATTTTGCATGAAAACAAAAGAACAGTAGTAAAAACAACAAAGCCTTGTGTCCCAACCACTGTTACACAGAACCTCTGATTTTCCCTAAAGTACCCATGTCAGCACTACATAGATACGGGTGCAGAACATGGCTTGGACACAGCTATTATTCCATAGATGTCCAATTGTTGTGTCCAATCAAGAAAGAAAGAAAGAAAGAGCGAAAGAAAGAAAGAATGAGAAGCAAGAAAGAAAGATAGAAAGAATGAAAGAAGAAGACGACTAATGAACAATCGCCAAAGGAGTCACAGGAGGAGTCGTTGTTGGAGGTGTTGCTGGAGATGTTTCCAGAGGAAGTCAAGTCACCATAGCCCATTGGTCGAACCCTTCTCTTTGAACATCATATAAGGGTTTCAGATTATGAAACCCTCCTCTCTGTATATGTTATGTTTTTACAACAAAAGCTCCCTATCCTTTTTGTTATTTTGAGGTGACACAAGGTTCCCTTACAATTATACAAAGCCCTTAGATAATTAATTTTTACAATTCCCTACAATGTAAAGTTTTTATGGAAGCTTATTCCTTTTGTTTATACACACACACACACATATATATAACCACACATCAGAACCCAGTTTTTGGGCACTTGGATGCTTTAACAATGCCTTCATATCTTACATTTTGGTACTACCTGTACCCTATACTCATACCCCAGTATAGTAACAAAAACAAAGTCTTATATCCCAACTACTTGGGGTTGACTAGACAACAAAGCATGGTATTCCAACTGCAAGCTGAAAGGAGGATTCAACAGCTAACAACATCTTCTCTGTGAAATGTCTTTTGGTTTTTTTATCTTTCTTACTGACTTTGGGAGTCGGTTGCTCATATAAAGGTGCCATTTTTGGGTGGTGCGCAGTTCAAGGAAAAATCCAACAATTGAACATCTTATTAGAAGGAACCGGTCGATGCCAAATAGGTGCTACATCATGCATGTGCAAAGAGACTGAGAGAGTGAATCATCATTTCATCTATTGTCGTGTAGCATCAAGCCTTCAGCACATTACCTTCTCTAGCCTTGGTTTGTGTTGGGGGTCATCAGTTGGTTGAAGACGTTCATAAGGGTTGGAAGAGGATCTAGATGTTTATTCGTTGTCTATAAAAGATTGCAATAGAAGGATTTTTAAAGACCCAAACTTCCAATTTATGGTGTTGAAACTTGATTTTTAAGTCCTAATGACCCTAACTTTCTTGACTTTCTGCATTGAGGGAGGCTAGGAATCAGGGCCGGCCCTTCATGTTTGCCACCTCAAAAAATTGTTTGAGGCCCCCAAATTTGAGGGGCCCCAAAATTTTGTGGCCCACTTCCTATAAGGCAAATCCATTGGCCATTCTAATTAAAAAAAAAAAAAAAATCTCCCCTTATATTTTGTAGTCCAGTTGCCCTCCAAAATTGAGAGGCCCAAAAAATTTGTAGCTGCCCATAACCCATTGTTGCCTCTTTGGATCAATAAATTCTTACTTATCCAAAAAATAAAACTAAGGTATGCAATTTTTTTTTATATGTCAAAATATAGAAGGGCCTCATTCTTGGAACTTGCTTGAGGCCCCCCAAAACCCAGGGCCGGCCCTGCTAGGAATGTATCCTTCTATGACTTTTTGGAGTCATTAGTTCAGCTAGGAGTGAATGAGTAAGGATTACATGATTAAGGAAACTGTAAACTTTAACAAGGCATCAAGAATAGGTCCTCTTACATAATCTTGCTTATGGATTTCTATCACTACGAGTAACCATATAGAGTAGAGATGGGTTAGGATTCTTCCCACGAAAGGCAAATACAAACACTATTATTTATCATACAATTTATTATAAAAATAAAAAGCAATTAGTAATATGCAATCTGAACTCAGTCAAAAATAAAACAAAAATATACACTTCCAGAATTTAACTTAAAAGTGAAAACATGCACAAACACACCAACATATTCCCAAAACTATTAGAAAAAAATCAGTACATCTAAAGAATGCCAACCAAAAATATTTGACAAAAAATAATAATAATAATAAATAATAAATCAGCTATTAAACCAAAACATCCAAACACTGACAGACCCACAAATTCAACATAGATATAAACAAAAATAGGGAATCACAGTATAAAAATTCGAACACAACAAACAACAAAGAATAAAATCTAGCTTTTAAAACTAGATAAAGATTAAACCCTAGCCTTCCATTTGGTTGCAGAGAAAACTGAGGAAAATAGAATAAAGCGAAACTTCAGGAGTAATGTTTTATATTGCTTTGGTTTACCAACACACACATATACAAATTGAGAACTTTAACAAAACTAGGTCAAATACTTGTACGAGGCTGACAGGGTTCAGTTGAGTTGAGGCTTTAGTTTTCTCATATCCCAAACCTTGAGAAATCCCAACAAATTCAAAACTTCAATTTCTTTTCTTCTTATTACTTTCTTCAGCAACCCAACAGAGAATAAAGAAATCTCTCTTATATATTAATTCAAGCCTCGGATATGGCAAAACCCTAACTATTAATTCCTGAAGCTCTTCCGTTTGGTTGCTGAGAACTCGAAATTGAATCTCACAACAGTCAACCCCATAAAGATTCTAGAATTTTGATTTCATTTCCCAAGCTTTCTGAGCAACCAAACAAGCCTTAAAACATTTATAAAAGACAATAAAACAATGAGAGAGATTCAATTATAATCAGATTCAATTTCTGAGCAACCAACCAAACAAGCCTTACATTATAATCAGGAGGACTTCTCTGGGATATCTAAATCTAAACACATGAAAAACAGCGTACAAATGAGAGAGAGAGACCTGTGCGTGCAGTAGCAGCGGCGAGGGTTAGGATTCGGTGCAACGCGTGGGGAGGAGAGGGAGGGAACTTTCCTTACCGCCAGCCACTGTTTTCTCCCTAGTCCCTCAATTTAATTTTCCTCTGCTTCTGTGGTTGCTTACTTGTATTTACATGGGTTTGAATGAGATGCGAACACGTCACATATGAAAAGATCAAAAGGCTGGAAATCAAAGTTGATTGTAAACGACATTTAAGCTTGCGTTTCAAGGAATGAAAATTTTGCGGGTTCATCCGGGTACCCGCTCCTATTCGGACGGGTTTGGGATCATCCTAAAAGAGTTAGGACCGAATTTAAGATTTATTTTGAAAACCCTATAAGGTTCGAGATGGGTTTGAGATGAGGGCTTAAAAATCTGTCCTGCCCCAATTATATATATATATATTTTTATATTTTTATTGAATTTATTTTATAAATATTTTACAATCAAGTCCTTCCTTGATAAAATGAAATTTCAATCATTCCCCTTGAGAGGTTTAGTTTATTTTACTTTTAGAAGTAGCAATTATCTTTAATGTTCATTGATATATTTTGTAATTTGTTTTGGTGTTAAAAAAACTGAGAAAAGTAGAAAGAAAATAGTTTGTAGAAATCACCTCAATTATGTTTAATATTGTATTTGGTTAAGTTGAAAATGATTGATAATTTAAAACTTAGAACTCTAGTTTCATTTCTTTTATCTGTCTTTGTGAGGCATAACTGCACATGCATAATTTTTATAATTTTTGAAGCTTATTTAGTATTGTCATTTATATCAATTTAAAATAAGATATGCCCCGCCCCGCTCTGTTCCGCCATAGTAAATGGGACGGGACGGTAATGGGATGGGGTCTTTTAATTGGGATGGGAATAGGATTCTCAATCCTGACCAGTCACGGGTTTGGAACGGAAATGGGATGAGATTTTCTTAAATGGAATGGGATTATGAAAGGGATGACCCGTCCCAAACCCTCCCCATTGACATCCCTAGATGAAAGGCCCCTTAAGCGATGTTTGAGCAAAGAGAGTATTAAGAGCATTGTTGAAGGCCAAAACACATTTTTTAGATTGGCCCTTTTGGGGAATGGAGATCTTCTGTCCCACTTGTATATACCACTTTTATGTCCCCACTCACAAAAATCCATCTTAAAAGTGGTACATAAAAGTGGGACAGAAGATCTCCACTCTCTTTTGGGAAGGAGCTTCTTTCGTGTAATTTCAAGACACTTGATTACTTATTTATTTTTTTTTTATAAGAAACATTGTAGCTTTTTCTTATTAAAAAAAAAGCTTTAGGTTTCTCCAAAAAATTTGGATCATTGTTTGCTATGCTGTTCTCAATTTGATGGCTTAATTTTTTTTTAAATAAAACAAAAGAAATTCCCCAAAAATGGCATTGGCATCTTCTTCTTTAAAATAAAATTTCTAGGCTGTGTATTTGATAACTTTGAACGATATCGTTTTATACATCTAAACGCACGGACTTTTCACCGTTTCTGTCTTTATTTATGTGTCAAAAGTCAAGACCGTTCTTGCTCCTCGAAGCTTCTACAAACGGCAATGTTTGGTGTTTGAAAGGTGCGTCGTTTAGAAGCTCTGCCTCAGGTATAGTTCAAATACTAAGGCTACGTTTGGCAAAGTTACGACTTCCTGTTTTTTGCTTAAAAAGGTAAAAAAATTGAAGTTTTGGTAGCAAAGCACGTTTGATAAGTCTCTTGACTTTTTACTACATGAAAGTAACTACCTAAACTTTGAAAATTTGTGGAAGTAAAAAAAAATTGCTTTCACTACTTTTTTAAGTAGAAAGCGGAAGTAATATTTTGACCGGCCCATGAGTCGAATTTTAAGTTATTAAGAAGCAAAAAATATGAATTCAAATCTTATCATATGTAAAAATAAATAAATAAATATAAAAAAATTAAGCAAAATTAATTAATAATAATATTGAAACCACCACTTTCAAATAAAATTATACATGACATATTTCCAATCATTTTTTACCCTAATTTCGATTGATATTAGAATTTCATAGAATGTGTGTCAAAAAAATATTTGACGAATTCATAAGTTGTGAGTGTGTAAAACTTAATTAATACAAATCCTGGGCATAAATTTTATTTTATTTTTAATATAAGAAATAGACGAAGGATAATAAAAAAAAAGAAAAATCAAACACAATGGATCCCATTTAAAAAGTTGCGCTTATTAAAAAAACAAATTTAACATAATTCTTTTTCTAATCTTTTACTGTCAAATGTAAATGCACAAATTTGAATTTTAAAAGCAGTTATTTTGAATTGAAAAATAATAAAAATTAAGACTGGATTCACATTTTGGTGCAATTGAAATTAGAGATGTAGCTTTTTTTTGTAGAGCCTAATTTCATTGCACCATATGTCCCACTAGCTCTATAGTGTTAAGTCTGTAAGATAATAAGATTTGCATAAATACGAAGGCACTTGCAAAAAGGGTAATTGGGCTGGCCTAGTTGGTGATGGTTTAATGGTAAAAATAAATAAAATTAAATCAAGTTTAGAAATGGAATCCCCTCCAATGTAACCCAAAAAGAAAAATCATTACATCAAATTAACTGAAGGAATAGGTGATTATTAAACATCAAATCAAATAAGAATATTTGTAACATGAAATAATTTCTGCAGTTCATTGAACAACCAGTCTCCCAAATCTCAATATACCACAGCATGTTATCTCTAAGTGGGGAAAAAAAGGTATACCATGGTAGGTTCTGAAAATCCAAGTATAAATAAACCAGCAAAGCTAAAAATGCAAGACAAAATAATCACACTAGAAACATTACATGCGGTATTAAAATCCACAGGACTTAGCGAGGCGTTCTTCACTGGTCTGGATCACAGAATCAATCAACAGATAAAAGCCACCAGAAAGAAGCTAATGATGTGCGTCGATTAATTAGAACCCACCAGCACTGATGCTGCGACTTTCTTCAATGATTCAGATGCTTTCAAAAGATCAGATTCTGAATGGCCTGCAGAAACAAACAATCTGATGCCCACGGGCAGACGGCATTTGTCAAGAGTTGATCTTTTGGAAGCCACCACAAAAACTGAGTCTTCCTTCAACACCTGCGAATGCACAATTATTATGACACAGAATAAATGCAAGAACTGATGATGACTTAACAAAGTGTGTTTCAATCAAAGCCAAAGAAGTATTTGCTTACACGATCAGCAATATCTTCAAGCAGATGTAGATCATTCTTCACAGAACCGGTCGAGTTCTTTAGTCTGAGAAAAACAATGGGTGATTGTGGATTGCTTGCAATTGAAAGGCCGGGGATATCTGACAATCCTGCAGTTGTCCAACATATTCAGAACCAAGAAGCAGGGTCGACCCAGCTAAATAGAAATAAGATTCCAATTGTGCGAATTCGTTGAAAGTAACCCATAGGTCGACCCAAGCATTATTTGAGGGGCATGCTATGGAAAAGGAAAGTACATAGTTTTCTTTTCTTTTTTCAATTTCATAGAAACTTACAACAATCGATTAGATCATGAAGATCCCATAGTAATTGTATCTACTATTCATATTTGAACAAGATTCCTTACAAGTCACAACAGTGATTCACAATGTTTTAAAACACATACTCGTTTGTTATCTTACATATGATATGTTGTGAATAGAAACTACTGCAAACTGACTGGTGGTAAGTTAGGATATCCAGATTAATTTTTGGACTATTTGTCTTTCTATTTCATTACACTAGATGGTTTAAATGTTCGACATATAGTGCTTAGCAAGTTCCGCAAATAAAATTGTCCAAAACCATCTGATCAGGTACACAATTTCTTGGTAAGGTCCATTTAGTTGTATGTTGTTATGTCCAAGAAGAGTACTTTGGACCATTTGAGCCCCGTTTGAGATTGCTTTTGGGCAGCCTAAAATCACTTGGGCTCCTGGGGCCCATTTGCATTAGTTTTTCCTAAAATCACTTTGAGTTTAAAATTTCACTTGATCTAAGAGGAGGAATGATAATCACTTTTAAACAACTTGAAGGATGATAGGATACATGAGAAAATTTTCATACTAATAGTGATTGTGGCAAGAGTTAGGAGGCCCCAACTTTTACCACAATCACGTCTAGTATGAAAATGTTGATATGTAAAGACATGGTTTGAACATAATTTAAAAGAGATATACGTGAAGAGATAGTTCTCCAAAAGTGATTTTAGGATAAGCTAACGCAAACGGGCCCTTAATCTTTTTTGTGATGCATTTGGGTAAAGAGATGAACTGATGAAGGACCAAAAAGTGCTTTTGGCCTAAGCTGTCTCACACCAGCTTTTGCCCCAAAGTTGGCAAGCAATCAGTTTTTAACTTAACGGAGGGGGGAACCACTTTTGATATACTATTCCCAAACACAAATTGATTCTCTTATACTACTAGTAGCTTCTGATTCTCTTCTGCTACTGCCTAACAGCAACACCAACAGCAACAGCAACAGCAAAAGCTAAGTTGTAGACTGTTACAGTTCTGGGGTGCATATTAACAGAGTTTTGTGTGCGCATTGAGATTAGAACAAACCTTTCCATAATACAGCAATATTTTCCTTCAGCTTTGTAATCAGATCAGGATTTTCATCCAGGACATCAATAGCAGTAATTGCAGCACTCGCAAGATATGGGGGCAAAGAAGCAGAAAAGACATATCCAGAACTGCTCAGTCGCTGCCAAAGGATAACAGGGGCTGAGGCATTAGCTTTTGGAAATTGGAACAAAATCAAGCTTTAAGATCCATAATATGATATTCATAAAAAATAAAAATAAATAAAAAAGAACTTCTATATTTCAACACAAGAGTTTCTTTACTAAATGGCCAATTTCATTAAGTGATTCCGTACTTGGTGATCAATGACTCTAGCACTTCCAGTGCAGAATCCTCCTTCCGTGGCTAATGCATGTCCCATAGCAGCAGTAACAATATCTATCTTCTCAATCTGAAAAAGCACACACCACCATAAAACCACAGAGATTGGATCACTAATTAAACTCAGCAAGTCTTCAAAACATACCGGAAGCTCATAATATTCAGTAAGACCTCTTCCTGATCTGCCAAGCACGCCAAATGAGTTGCTCTCATCCAATAAAACACGGAAGCGATATTTCTCTTTCAATTTAATGATCTCATCAAGTGGAGCTATTTGGCCAGAATTCTGCAAATATTAGAAACCAAAATATTGATATCTCCAATCAAGCAGGATAGGTTCTCATCAACAAAAATGAGGAGTATATGATTATAGAAAACAGCAAGCAGACAACGAATAAGAGACCTAAACACTGTTTATTATACAACTCCTTCAGATTAATAATCATTTTTCTTTATGGTTGTATTGCATTGAAAATAATCTCATATATTCATTTAATTAGTTTAAGAATACCACCATCAATTTCAAAATCTCTCCAGAGAATGAAAAGAAAGAAAACCAAAAAAGCTTCATAACATTGACAGAAAGGAATGCAAGAACCCAAATACGCAAGTATTATACTCAAGAAAGTTCTAACACAACTACAAAGAGGAAACAGTAGGTCTCAAGATAGCAAACCAGCTCAAAAGGTACTTATAGAAGAACAAGAAGTTCCATTCAAGCAACAGTCTCGGAAATATGACTAGCCAAATGTACCAATATAATTCACAAAGAACAATTGTCTTCAAGTTGGGGGAAAAAGTATAAAAAGCATAGACATAATAAAAAGAAAAGAAAACCCATATGGTCCAGTCCTCTTCCTTGCACATAAAAAATGGAAACAAAATATACGCATGGGATAAATCTTAGAATTTTAAACAAAAGTAACAAGTAAGAAAGAAGTATTTATTTCAACTCAGCCTTATTCCAGAAATTTGAGTCTCCACCATGAGTATCCCTTGAGCAACTTTAATCTTTCTAAAGCCACATTATAATTGAAAAGGATATAATTTATACAAATGTAAAAACAAAAGCAATCACTAATAACCTTATCAGCATAAGTCATAATAATGAACTAGTAGCATTATACTTCTTCGAATAAACAATTTGCTCTTTTAATTCTCAGAAAAACTGGGACAATCAGCATAACTGCCAATCAGGATCTGTCCATTTATTTACAGATTAAAAAATAAAAAATAAAAAGGCAAAACTTTAAGGAATAATACCATTTTCAACGTCTCGAGATGCTAAGGTTTTGCACACTGCAATTATAAATGTACACTTTGTTTATATATTAAAAGTACCATTTGTTTTTGGACAACAGCTACGACTGAGTTGAGTTGCAAAATATGCATTCCACAGGTACACAGAAGAAACCCAAGGTAAAAGTTAAAACATATGACTAAAAGAAGATACCTGGTACACAGCTTCGACCACAATGTAACGACGCAGCTTCTTAGCCTGCTTGTTCTCAAAAGTAATTTTCTCCAGAGTATTTTGTAGGGACTCCACGTCATTGTGCTTAAAATACACAATTGTGCTTCTAGAAAGATAAAGGCCATTTTGTATCCCCCAGTGAACTCCCTCATCCCTGGAAGAGACAATAGAACAGCTTTTAAACAGAGAAGCAATCTAAAAATCAAACCCAGTAATTTTAGAACCAGACTTGTTCCAAAATCTAGAAGGGATCATGATAAATTTGTCACCCATTACTAAAAATACAGGATGCATACATAAATTATACAGGCAACTATCCTCAAAGAAAAATAATGATAAAAAGAGAAAAACAAAATCACGGGGCCAAACAAACAAAAATGAACTGGAATGCGCCTGAGCACCAATTAAGCCAAATCATGAAAAACCAGTCCCGTAGGTTACCATATTTTAGTATCTTAAAGGAATTCACGTAATAAACTATAAGGAATAGAGAAAGTCGGCAAAAATGCAGTCCATTTCTTAACTTATACAATCATTTTACATCAGCTAAAAGAAGCTCAAACAATGAGCTATAAGCAATGGAAAAATCAGTACATTCCTCAATACATTATTTTTGGCATTCTAAATTTCTAATCACTGTACCAGGATCATGTTACATCATAATCCAAACTAAAATTACGGAAAACCAGTAACATAGGTGATTAATAATCAACACAGTAAAGATTTTATATACTCACACAACAATAATATCTCCTTTCTTACAAAAAGCTGGAATTGCACTGAACACGGTGGAAAGTCCATAAGAATAGAGTATCGAATCAGGAGTTCCCAAAAATTTCGCTATTCTAGCCTCGCAATCAAGGTGAACATCTAGATTAAAATTAAAAAATGTTAGAAGGTGAATATCTTCCAGGTGAAATATAAATGAAGAAAGCTTTAAACCAGTTCATCAAGTCTTACCTATTGTTCCATAGAACCCACGAGGACCACAAGAACCAACACCATACTTCTCCAATGAGGAGGTACATGACTCCTGAGATATGAATTTGTAATAAATAATCCTCCTTTTTTTTTTTTTTTAAGTAAAGCTATTATCATAAAAGAGTAATAAACAAGAACAACTGATTTTGCTCACAAGTAACTTCTCATGTCCAATTAATCCAAGGTAATTTGCTGAAGCGAAGTTCACAACTTCTTTGCCATTGATTACTGTATGCGGCCCTGCAGCACTGCATAAAATGCAACTCATGAGCAAGGATGCCTTTGATTAATGGAAAATCCCTCCGATTTTTACTCGAAAACCTTCATATTTGACTTAAAGAAAAATAATAAAGAGTCCCTAAACCACAACAATTTGCCTAAAGCCTAAAGTGTAGAAGCGAGGACAGGTTATTCTGAAAAGGATAGACTGACCCTCCAAAAAATAAACTTATAATAACAAAATACAACTCCATAAAACTATTAAGAAAAAACAGTTAGGAAGCCCAAAAAAGGAACCATATGTAGCATCATGAAAACTCTTCAACGGAGAGAGGAAAAAGAAAAAGAAAAAAGAAATGAAGAAGGAACACAAGACTTAATACTGGGAGTAACTTTTCTTTCTTTTCTTTTTTTCTCTCTTTTTTTGACACAAACTGAAAAGTAACTCTTTGTCTAAACCTAAAAGTGAAATAAAAAACCAGAGAATATAAGCAAAGGCGTAATTTTGACATGAATCAGATAGAATAATTCTTTTTTATTTATATAAATAAAAAAACAAACCTAATTCTTTTTTATTGGGAAAATAAAAAAACAAACTATTTTCACCTTTCCAACACTGGAGGTTCACCCTGCATTTCTTCTGTGAGTGGAGGAATAAGGGATTCTGGAACCCATTCATCACACAGTTCATCTATTTCCTACATACATCAAACAAACTTTTCAGCAAACTTCGTTGAGAGTTGAGATGACACGATGCAAATCAAAAATAAAAGAACTACTACAGTGGTAGCATTACACAAACTAATCCTTATGTCAGTATTAAACTGAAAATTGAAAAGCACAAATGGGGTGATCAAAGGCTGCACAATCCAACCCATCCACTCGATCCAAACTGGCCCACATATATATGGGTGGTTTCGATTGGGTGGATGGGTGGGTAGCAAGTGGAGAAATCAATTCTTTGAGTGCAGGTAAGCAGATTGCGGGTTGCAAGTTCAAGAACAGCAAATGTCCCACCCGCCCGCATCTCCACTCAAATTAAAATATATTCTAATTATATTTTTTTATTGGAATATTTTAACTATTTTTGAAATATCAAACATTATTTAAAAAAAAAAAAAATACATTGTATTAAACAATAAAAAGAATAGAAGGATAAGAATGATTGAAACAGAAAATAAAATAAAAAAATAAAAATAAAAATAAAAAAGCAAAGGAAAATGAACCTGTCTTTGCAGGCCAAGTAGCCAACTGCATTCTCATCTTATAATGCATGAAGACCAACAAATCCTATTCAAAATGTTTAAATGTTGCCATAAAACTTAAAAGGTCCAACAGCAGTCAAACAAACCTTCTTTGTCAGTGGCCGCTTAGGGGGCTTGTAACTTTTCTGTGAAAGTAGGAAAAGGATGACCACCAGAAGAAGACCCTCCACAAATAGATGCCCTGCAACCAAAAAGGCCAAAGAAACAATCTTGACTCTTTTAGATAAAGTGATACATGACAAGGGAAAAATACTTTGTCAGTTTTTATGGATTTAAGAGGCTACCGCCAATATGCACTCCAAAAACAACAGCTCGAGCAAAAGGAGCATCAAATGCAAATGTCACCCAATCTAAAGCAGTATTCACTATATCCATAAAAGCAGATGCCATCGTATTTAGTATCTAAATTTAGCGTGCAGCAAGGCTGTAACCATAATTTCAACAGACACGGATAATTGTTTCCTTCAAGTATATTGTCCAATGATCATGCAATGTCATATCCAGCTGCTAGACCTCATGTCCCCCCATATATCTGTGATTATTAACCTGTTGGTTTGGTAATCAGAAATAATATATAATCATAATCAAAAGAGAATCGAACTATTATCTTAAAACATGATGAGAGAAAGTCAGAGAATTAAAATAAAACTTGTGGGTTGTGAGAATAATCATATATTTGTTTCCATTCAGGTATATGCCTGTCCAAATGACTTGCATCAATTGACACCAATAAAG
Organism: Hamamelis virginiana; assembly: GCA_017140935.1. NCBI lineage: Eukaryota > Viridiplantae > Streptophyta > Magnoliopsida > Saxifragales > Hamamelidaceae > Hamamelis > Hamamelis virginiana. Next base: position 1,703,778 of record JAESVK010000506.1, on the reverse strand, counting down.
AACAAAAAATCAGTCATAGATAAAGAATGATATCCGTCACAATCATCGTATTGGTCACCATAAACTATCATACATTGCCAAAAGTCCTTCCCAATTCAAACAAAATTTGAATGATTTTATCACTCATCCATTGCCCATAAAAATAAATAGGTGACAATTGAAATTGTTAAATTTAAATAATAAAAAATTAAGGAAAAAAAAAAAAACAGCTACAAGAAATCATCTTAAGATTAATTCAGAATTATTTAGCTTGGATGAGCAATAGGCTTCCAGGACACAGAGAAAACAAGAATGTATGGGAACAAAATTAAAAAGTGGTCGAGAGCTCCAAATGAACTCTGAAAAATGAAGGGCAACCTCACTAGACTTTGCAGATAATAAAAGCAAATGCTCAAATCCTACATGGAGTATGTAAAATATGTTATGAAACTAAACGCATAATTTTTAAGCAAAAAAGTCCTATAAGATCTCATTCTTTGGCCTGAAATTGGTAGGGTGGAATTATAAATTCTTGGAATTCAACGAATTATCAATGTTCTTTTGGTAATATAACGCAAGATTTACAATATCCATAAAATCTTAACAACTATGGGACTTCAAAGTCTTAAATAAGGGTGGAAACTTGTAATATCCATGACCATACATTCATCACCATCACTAACCACCCACTACTACCACCCAGGGTATTAAAAATCGCCCGATACGATACGTATCTACATATCGGTATCCCAGTGCACCTATACGCGATACTCACCTATACTGTATATGTAACGTAAATCACATCGTATCGCCCCCGATACGATACGTATCGGGGTGTATCGCCCCTTTACGCCTTTCCGATACACAACCGCTTCATCTCCCAAGTCAAATTTCTCAGAAAATCAAGAATCCAGGACAAAATAATCTGCTTTTTTTCAAAAAAAAAGCTAAAGTATACAATTTTTAGTTGGTTTGGAGAAGATTTGAAGAAGAAATCATGTGAGAAGAAGGGGGAAGAAGAGAGAAGAAGAGAGAAGGTACGGAAACATGTGTGACCTGCGTGACTGCGTCGCCGACTTGCTGCCGCTGTCCCGCCAAAAAATCACCGCCGGCGAGACTCCCGTCGACCAGATCTAGCCATGCCGGGGTTCCTATCGCTGTCCGATGCTGGTGTTGTCGAGTGGCGACTCGGCCTACTGTGTGTGTTATACACTGTGTGTGTGTATATATATATATATATATATATATATATATATATATATAATATATGCATACCCAGTATGCGTGAAGTGGGAAGGGTCAAAGAGTAAAGGCTGTTTGTTTTTAATTTTAATGGCCAAGGCCAAACGTTATTTGATAAAATATTAATATTAATATTTATTTGTTTAATTTTTTTGATAAAAGCATATTTTTTTTATAACTTTTAAATAAAATTTCAAGAAATAACTTTTAAAAAATGTTTATTAATTTTTAATGTTTATTAATTTTTAATAATTTTTAAAAATGTTTATTAATTTTATTTAATTTTTTATAAATAAGAATTTATTTGACAATTCTATTCCTTTTTCATTTTCGTCCTCCCTCGTGTATCTGATGAACTTGAACAGTCATTTTGAAAAACTGACCGTTGGATTTGATGATCCACTTATATGTATCATGAATACAAAAAATCACATGGATCCAACGGCCGCTTTTTAAAAAAAAAAAAAAAATAGACTGACAGTTTTCACAATTTTTTCATTATTATTTACTATTTTTTTTTTAAATTGTAAAAACCGACCGTTGGATCAATGTGATTTTTTGCATTTATGAAAAGTATAAGTGGAACATCAAATCCAACGGTTGGTTTCTCGAAATAGTTGTTCCAAATTAGTCAGATGCACTAGGGAGGACAAAAAGAAAGGACAAATAGAGTTTTCCTAATTTATTATATAAATAATAGAAATTAAAAAATAAAAACTCTTTAAAAACATTAATATATAGTACTAAGATATTAATACAAGCATATCAAAGCATTTGGGGGTTGGGGGTAAAAAAAAAAAAAAAAAATTCACGGCCACGGTGCCCGTTACCCGTTACGTATCACCCGATACCCGTTACCCTTTACCGTTACCCGATACGGACCCGTTACCCGATACTTAAAACCATGCTACCACCACCACCTATCATCATCACCAACACAAACCGCCAACACTACCACCCCATCATCAACACCACTCACCACTTATCATCATCAACACCACCCAGCACCACTACCCTTTACTCGCAACCACCATCTTTACCTCCCACCACACGACCACCACGCACCACCTATCGCCATGACCACCACCACTATCACCCAACATCAAGACCGCCCACCACCACTACCATTTACTCATCACCACCACCACTACCACTGACCACATATCACTAGTTTCACTACCCATAGTTAGGACCACCCACCACCACTACTCTTTACTCACCACCACCACCACCCATTCTTGTCATTGCCACTACCCTTCACTTATCACCACCACTGCTACCACCCATTCATGACCAGCAACCACTAGCTACACGTCACCAACCCCATCCATCACCATCACCCATTATCATCACCGCCACTACCCTTTACTCATAACCGCCACTACTACCATTCATCCATGACCATCACCCAGTAACTACTCATCACACCAACCATTATCACCATCGCCCCTATCCTTAAGTCATCATCACCACCGCTATTATCCATCCATCATGATGTGATGGGTGGGGTGGTGGATGGTGGTGGTGAGGATGATGGGACGGTGGGGGATGGTAATGGTGATCTAAGTATTATATGTGGTGATGAGTGATAGTGGAGGGAAATTTTTTTATGGTGGTAGTTGAAAATTCCAGGAGAGATAAAGAACAATAAACTTTGAAATCTTAAGAATTGTAAGTCCTAAGAATTATAAGTCTAGGTATTAGAAAATTCTTAGGTTCTAAGATTCCAAGCAAAATAACAGGGCCTAAAAGAAATAGAGTTAACTGCTAAAAGAGATTATAGGATGATATGGATATTATAAAATAGCATAAATTATTTTAGTCACAGTCTAGAAAGCTCAAACTCCATCACTGTCAAGCATACTCAATTATCTTAAATGAATTAACACTAGGCTAACAAATTGAACAATCTAATTTACTAAGAATAAAAGTCATCAAACTAACTGAAAAGGTGAAGGAAAAAGACATGATAAATCCATCTCCAGTTTATCAAAATTCTTAAGACAATATAGATAGAGTGTTCATTATTCTTTTTTTTTTTGGATAGAAGGTAAGTACATTATTCACAAAAAGGGCCAAGCATGTAGGGTGTAAAGGGGTTTCTCCAGCCCAGAAATGAGAAACCCAGAGAAAGAGATCAACCAAAAGAAACCTCTCTTTCAAAAAAAAAATACTGCTCAATTCTAATTCCTCAAAAGTTCTTCTATTTGTCTCTTTCCGCAAACACCAAGGAATACACAAAGGTGCCCCTTCCTTAAGCAGAGTGCTTATTTTCTTAAAATAATACAAAACTAACAAAAGCATAACATGTTCATCTAGTATCATGAGAAAGCATCCAAACACTATAAAATTCATTGTTAACATACTTCAATGAACTGAAATAATCCCTCTCGACCAAACACTGCCTGGAGTAAGAAATGTAGTGGCAACCCATTTTCGATTAAAACCCCGAGGTTTGTGATGGATTTCGATCTAGTGTTCTGAAAAATGAAAAATAGATATTTCATAGCTGTAGAGGGTCCATCCATGAAACAACCTAATCCCCACATGAACAAAGAAAGAACCAAAGTACAATACTAAAGAGCCAAAAGCAATCTAAATTTCCTTCAACCTATGGTTTTTAATTGTACCTTATTAAAATGAGATCACTTATTATTTAATTAAAATTATAGATTTAAATAACGATTAATTCCTGAAACTCTTCCATTTGGTAGCTGAGAATTCGTAGTAAAAGGGGAAAAAAATTGAATCTCACAACAGTCAAACTCATAAAGAATCTAGAATTTTCGATTCATTTCCCAAGCTTTCTCAGCAACCAAACAAACCATAAAAGATTTCTAATTAGACAATAAAACAATAGGAATCTATACATATGATTGAGGAATATATATATATATCTAAGAAGGAGAAGAAGGAGAGAACTTACCTGAGTGTCTTCTTTCTCTCTCTCCTCTTGGGTTCACAATCTGAGGAAATTAAGGCCACTGTTTCTCTCCTCTCTTCCGTTTTTAAGATGTGAATTTAATAACTTTGAAACGACAACGTTTTGTACTATCAAAACGTCTGCGTCAAAAGTCCAAACAGACGGCTGAGGCCGTTCTTGCTCCCGGAAGTTTCTGCTTCAAAAGCCAAGATATAAACGGCAACGTTTAACGTTTTAACCCTTCTTATGATATGTCGAAAGAAAATTTAAGTCAAATTAAAATTTTTAGCTAAAAATTTTACAAATCATATTTTAAAATTTGACGAGAAGGTTAGGGGACTCTATTTGGATCTAGGAACACATGAAGGCAGGGCCGGCCGTGGGGTTTGGGTGGCCCTAAGCAAGTTCTTAGAATAAGGCCCTTCTATATTTTGACATATAAAAAAAAAAAATTTACATACCTTAGTTTCTCTTAAGCTAAAACTAGATGCAATATATATATACAAGCTAAGCAATATGTATATATAATTGAACAGATGCATTTTATAAACCTCAAGATCAAAAAACATCAGCTATAAGATCAAATCATCAAAATATTATGCTTTATTAACAGCAGAAAAAGGAAAAACCAGAAATTTGAGGATAAAAATTTACCTCAAAATAACAAATTGAGATTCTATCAGAGATTCAGAAGGGGCTGAGGCATGAGGTCAGTGCGCCAGTGAGGGGCAATTTTGCCCTAGGGAGATTTGAGGGGAGATTGAGAAAGAGAGAGTCTAACTTGGCGTTGGCGTCTTGGCAGGCAAACTAGACTACAAAATGTAAGTTGGGTTTTTTTTTTTTTTATTGGAATGGCCAATGGATTATGGGCTACAAAATTTTGGGCCCTCAATTTTGGAGGCCTCAAACATTTTTTTGATGTTGCAAACATGAAGGGCCGGCCCTCCATGAAGGTTAGGAGACTCTTGCTTCCGTTATCCATTTATAAGTAATTTTCTGCATTTTTCTTTCTTTTTCCTCTCTCGCTTTCGAAATCCAAACAGATTATAGGAGAACACCTGAATCCAAAAATCACCTCTATGAAATCACATTGCATGACCATATCAGTTCTAGTTGAATTTGGTCAAGTTGATCTACTAAAATAGACCAATTAGCTGATGGGTCCAAAAACCATATCATATTGATCTGCTAAATGTGTTTTAAACCTTTTAGAAAATATAATTTACCAAATAACAAAGCTTTCAAGATTCAAAATGTCCATATAAAGAGCTTTGAATGGACTATATAATGGGTGTGAAGGACATTAACTCCATTATGAATTTGTAGCCTGCTTGCATTTTGTTTTTGAGAGAGACAATGAGCCACCCTTGAACACCTGTGTCCTCTTCTCTTGGGAAGCTGCTTTCTAAAATATAGCTAGGAGCATTTACAGTTCAAAAGCTTCTCTGGTGTTGAGTGGCTGAATATTGGAGTTTTTACATAGAGAGAGACAGCTAGCTGAAAGCTTGAGAGTCTTGAATGAAGGAGATAAAGAATTTCCCAGTCTTGAATTCAAGGATCAACTGATCTTCATTCTCTTGCTCTTATTTTTAGGTCTATTATTTTTCCTTTTTTCAAAATATGTAAAAAACCATAACAAATACCAAATCTCTGAGGAAATTGAAGTTTAACATGTCATCTATATGTTCAAACTCGACCACCAAAACCTCTCCTCTCTCTCACCTATCATAGGAGTGCTACAAAACAATCCTACATGCCCAATCTTCAGTCCATCCAAAGCCATATTGTTAATTTTCACCTAGGTGTAGAACTCCAATGTTCCCACATAATATATTTTTTCACTATCAGACACACCGATGATATTCATAAGATCATATCCTACATGCTCAAACTTTTATAAACAGCGGCACCTTTTTTTTTATCTTTGAATTCTCATACCTAACAAAATTTTTGAAAGCAATGAATTAATACTGATTGCATATCGACATAATTCATGGCAGTAGTTCGAATTAATACTGACTGCATATTGACATAATTCGTGGCAGTAGTTTGAACATCACTATCATTTTCAAATTTGTATCTTTACAATCCAGAAACAAAGCAGAGTACATCAGTCAGCCAGCAACTCACAGCAATGGTCCAACTGGGGGTATGATATATTGACATGTATAGGGAAGTAAACAAAACAGCTGATATCAAGGCAAATTAAGTACATCAGTCAGCTGGCAACTCGCCGCAATGGTCCAACTTGGAAATGGTTACACATATGGAAAAGCAAACAAAGCAGCCCATGCTCTGGAAAATCTGGGACATGATTTGCAGAACCATAGGATCTTGAGAGGAAAGTTTCCCTGGTTGTTTAAGAGATCCTTAAACATGATCTAAGCAGAAGAACAGAGGCTAACAAGTAGAAGAAGAACCAACATTTATCAATGAAAGGGGAAATTATCATTAATCGGAAAATTTCAATGCTCACATATCCACAAAGGATGTATATCATCGAAACAAAGCAACTCCCGTGAAGCACATCACAAACAATTATAGGGAAAAATGCATGTGACCATGTGTCATGAGATTCACTATGTAATAACAATTTCACTATCATGAAATTATCAAATTTAACTAGAGGATAGGAAATGAATCAATCTAACAGAGATCTTATAGTTGCTAATCAAATGCATTCCCATGTTAATGATAGAGCATGTCTCTTCACACAAGTTTAAAGTAATTGACCATAGTACGAAAAACTGAACACTTCTCTGATTCCAATTAAGATCATTTGGTTATGGAAATACAATTTCAAATCCCTCCCCTATGTGTGAGATTGAATGTCTGAGAAAATGTCAATGTCCCAAACCACGTGACCAATACAGAAGTAAGCAACATTTAACAGAGGGAGTAAGAACTAACAGCGAGATGTCACAATTTGCATTAATATTTGAAGAAAATTTACACAAAGTCTATTACAAGAAAGGGACAGGAACTCTACTACTCATTCATAATAAGAACAAAAGCTAAGCATATTCAAGATCTTCTAAATTCAAGAAAACATGCCAACCCTGGATTTCATCTCCACTTTTACTTACACTTCTCCCAACTTGCAATCCTACAGCATAAAGCAAGCCTATTCATGATCTTAAACAAAATTCATGCGAGCATACTAACCACAGATTCAATCTGCACTCTGCCTTCATTTTTCTTATTTCCCAACACTCACCGTGCAACGTGACAAAGCAAATGCAATGTGACGGCACAAAACAAAAAAAAAAAACCCGCATGATGAAACTTGGAATTTTAAGTCATTTCAGTTCAAGTTCGTTCAATAGTATAGCCCAACGCATAATCAAGCAACAGAGGCAGCGAATTGCAGTTCAATTCAACAATGACATTCTCCCAATTCAAGGGAACCATTTTCATAACATTGCAATTTATAATCCTCTGATCCTCTCTTAAACTAATCATACTTCTCCCTCCATGAGTACACAAGAAAGAAAACCCATGAAAGTGCCAACGCAATATCGCCCATGACCAGCCTTGGCCAATGGCGGGCAAGATCTTCAAGCTTAGTCTCAAAAGAAATTCTCCAAACAGCCATGGTAACATGAAGAAGCACACAGCCCTTAGCAAAAAAACTCTGAAAACTCCTGTCCTTAACAAATGCAACCATGAACAAAAGAAACCCAATAGCAAATAAAAGCAACCCGGAGAATGAATCGGAAGTTCGAATCAAGAGCTGATCGTGGGGTGTTGATCCTTGAAGCTTACTCGCTGTCTCGGTGCCATGGCCAAACACAGAGAAATCATTGGTATAAAACATCATTAGAGCTCCACAGGTCAAAGCTATTACAGAATGGAGAAGACAGATTAAAAAGAAACCAGATGATCCCATATCGATCAAAACCCTGAACTGATCTCTCTCCAAAGGCCGAACAACAAAACCCTTAAATACCCTAACTTTCAATGTACAGTCCCAAACAAACCAGAGGAACCCATTGATCAAAACCTTAATTCAAGCATTCATTGCACAATTCAAAGAAACCAGATGAACCAAATGATCAAAATCTGAACTTCTATTGCAGATTTCAAAGCAATCAAATGAACTCACTGATCAAAATCCTAATCCTAACTTTCATTGCATAATTCATTGAAATCAAATAAACCCACAGATCCAAACCCTATATAGATCTTACCCACAGACTCAACAGAGCAGTAAACAACTTTAGCAGAAACCAAAAAACAAAAACCCACAAACCGTAACCTAAATCTCAATGTATGATACCAAATAACTAGATGCTCCCTTTAATCAAAACCTTTAATAGATCTTCCCCTCCACTCAATGGAGCTCAACAACAAAACCTTTCAAAACCCCAACCAGCTCTCTATGTATTGGCAACAAATTATATATATATATATATATATATAGAGAGAGAGAGAGAGGGGGGACCTTGGATCCAAAACCCTAACGCTGAGGGATTGAAGCGAGATGAAACTGAAAGAGCTTTCTTTTTTGTGCTGTTTTAATATTTTGTTATAGAAGTAATAATTAGGAATTTGGATTTGGATAGGAGGAGATGGATTGGATGACATGCCATAATGGCTTTGAGATTGCTTTTTGAGATTTGCTTCCCTCCATACTCATATGCAGAAAATGTCATGCTTTTTCTAGTTTCTTCCAATTTTGTGTTCAGCAATGCGAATGCAGTTGGAGTTATACGGGTCATGAATCATGGGTCATTGGGTCCTACAGCGTGTTTTTATTTTTAAAAATTGTTTTGGATATGTTTTGCTTTTCTTATTTTGGAAAGCATGACGGCCCACTGTTTAATTTTGTATCCAAATTTGGTGTATTTGGATCACCTGTCAGATGAATGGACCTTTTCTATGTGAGTCATTAGATTTTCTTTCTTGCACACGTGTCGACTATTCAACTGTAATCAACAGCATGTCAGATCAATAACAAATTCAAACTCTAAATTGTGGGCATAAGGTCGATTTAAAACCAAAAAAAAAAGAAAAAAGAGCTTTCTTTTGCACTTTCCCTTTTAGAGATTAGATTACTGATACACCTATGGTCACAAAATTTTATATAAATTTTAATAATTTTTTATTAAAATTATATTTTATAAAATTCACCGTCAAATTAAATATATTTTTCATATATGTTATGCATATCAAAAATCACATTAATCAAATAAAGTCACCACATCTATAAAAAGAAGCCAAAATTAATTAATTTCATTTGCACTCAATTCATTGACTAAATTGATTTCATTAAGAATCAAGTATATTGAAATTTGACTAACATTGTTGATTCTGCCAGCCTATTTTATTTCAATCAAATTTCCTGTTGTCTCAACAAATATTGAAAGTTATTAATACAGAGATAGAAGGCTAAGTTGTATATGGACATAATCAGGTCATGGGTGATGGGTCTACATAACTTATTCTTGTCAATAATTTCTTTCTTTTATTTTTGTCTACATAAACTAATATTACCCTTTCCAGTTTTCAACTATTCAAATTTAATGAAATTCACATATTATTTGTAAACCAAAAATGAAAATCACATATTATTTAATCACCTATACCAAACCAAGCAAAGTAACACGCTATGAAGCAATGATTTGTTGATCTATTGGCATGTATTTTCATTCATGATAAATGTTCCAAATTCAAGTGCATGAAAATATAATGATACTCATTTATTAATATTAGGAGGGGCTTAGGGTAGTTGGTTTTGCTGTTTCCAAGGTTTTCCTCCGCCAGAAGTGAGATTTTCTTAATAAAGTGCCGGAGTTTCCAAAAAAAAAAAGGAGGGGCTTAGGGTAAAAATATGAACAAGTGTTTGGGAAAAAAAAGTAACAAGTTATGTAATTTGCGATGCCCATGGGAGGAGACCTAGAGTGGATAGATTGTGAGTTCAAGTCCCACCAATATTGTTAAATTTTGTTCTCAAAAAAAATTAAGGCTATATAACAGGTTATGCAATAATTAAGCTGGTTGGTGGTTGGCGGCAGCAAAAGCAAAAATGTGATACTTTATCATATCACAAGATGCATTATTTTGTTTTGGATAGTGACTATATAAAATATGACTGGAGGAAGATTCCAACAGAGGGTGTTATCATTGTGATACACTCCATTACAGCTGTTGAACTTTTGGATTAAGAGATTTCTTTTAGAATAGTGCCTAAAAGTAGTAATTCTTAACATAGCATGTGATGAAATAATATCATATTATCATTGATATTATATATATATATATATATATATATATATATATATATATATATATATATATATATATATATATATCATACTAGTAGTCACATGAAAACAAAAAAAGGTAAAAAATCTCTTTTCTTTTCTTGTCTTGTCTACTGGTCTTTATAATGCATTTGAATATTGGAAAATACAAAAAAAAATAAAAAATTGCACCTCTAAAAATGCTTATATAGGAATTCATTCGAAAGTAATTTTCAGCATTTTCTTATATTTTCCTTTTCCGTATGCTGTCCAAGATCCAAACCGAACCTAAATTTCATGTAAAATTTCCATTAGCACTGACCAAGGTCACTGTGGTCAAGAAACATAAAGATATAGCTTACAGATCTTTAGAGAAGACACCATAAAAATGAAAATAAGAAGTAACAATTCATAACAGTTTATTTGTGCTTAGCAGCCCACATCAAACTGTAACATGAAAATGACATTCTCTAACATGAAATCTACGTATTATGATATAAGCTTTTGACTGAGGATTCAAAGAATAAGAAAGCATCATCATGGATAAACCAAGAAGGACAGCAACTTCTATTAAAAGTTTATTTGTGATAAAAGAGTATTTACACCAAAAATGAATCAAATATCAACAATTTCGGACAGGAATCAAGAGCCAGCTTTTCTTTTCAATCCAACTACATGCACCTACCTGCTCAGATCCTCTTATCCGTGATCAAAATTTTGAAACAAGGAGAAAAAAAAACTATGTTTTGATTAAAAAAAAATTAAGTTGATGAATTGTTGTCCCTACTACCGGCAGCAACTTTACGGTGACGCCTCGAACTGGACTTCCTATCTCCTCTTCCGCGCTTGGTGAAGTTCTTCTTCACTGGAGTCCTTACGGCGATATTATCATTAGCCAAAGCGGGTGGAGGATACCTGATGACACCAGCTGGAGGAGCCATTTGCTCCAATAGATCTCTGTGATATGCCTGTGCATAAAAAACCACACATTGAACTTTTTATGGTGTTTAAAAAGACAAATTGTTTGGCATCACATGCCCTAAACTAGTTTTAGGGCTTGATAAATATGGTATGTACTCTTACCTGTATCACAAAGTTACGCCTTTCGCAGTCCAAGAACATATTGACGCTCCAATTAACTTTAGACGTTATTTTGTCCCTTACTGTGGAAAAGCTTAACTGATCCCTGGAAGTAAAACGATCAACTTCATTGAACCATAGACAGGTAAACAGATTTGTGATGGGAATGTGTTCCCTTACAATTACACAACCTTCAGGAACATCTGCAAGACATGAAGGAAGAACTCAATTTTGAGAGATAAAAAGGGATCAATACAAACATACATATATACACATATATGTATACATCATGCACCTACCACTAGTTATAGGAAGCTTAGCTTCAGAATATGGTGTTAAACCCTCCTTTTTATAAAATTCAATCTGGTAATCGATGGAGGCATTGTCATACTTCCCTGCAGCTTTATTAGCTTCAGCCTCCTCCAACACGTCAAAGCGTCTATAGTGTCTTGAGATTGCAAAACTAGCATTTGGGCGCCACAAAAACCTGAGCAATAGAACAATAAAGGTATCAAAACACCAAGGCCTAAGTGGGAGAGAAGAAAGAAGAAGAAGAAGAAAAAGATAGGCGTTCACATAAATTTTAAAGTAAATCCTAATAATCTTCCTTCATCCAACTCCAGGTGATGCACACATAAGTATTAATAAGATATATTCTTAAAATGAAAATCATTCTTACAAAAAGTAAAAATAGACAAAAGTTAGGTGTTGCATACATCTGCATTAACGCAAAACAGAAGAATTCAAATTTCTTTTCCTGAGCAATAAAATTTTATATTTCCACTAAGATGATCAAATCAGATGATGATGGGTTAGGTATAAAAGCTAAAGCTGTTAGAACTATCAGAATGACAAAGAACAGCAATCCACAATTGTGTTGGTTTGCTTATTCTTCAGGTATCGGAACATCGGGAACAAATTCTTCAATGTTGAGCGTCAGACAATGACCCGTAAGAAAACCAAAGGCACATTTTACACAACTTTACAATGGAGCATACACTGGAACAGAAGAAAATCAACAATTGCATTCAATTGTTATCTTCCATATAGTGTCAGTTTGAAGATTGAAAAAAAAAAAAAAAAAGAATGAATAAATGAATTTGGAGTTGCAAAAAGAAATGATTCTAATCAAGATTTGTGCACCCAACAATTGCATACTTATCAATTGTAACCCAAAGTAGTTATGAATTTGGAGTTGCAAGAAATTTCGGATTCATCATCTGTAAGCTATTTGCAAATGATAGGGAGGAATGCTGATAAACCATGATTAAAGAGATTGCTAAACAGCCCTTCAAAAGCAAATAGTTACAAAACAGCACATACAATTATTGAAGGATCACTACTAAAAATGGTGATGAACTGATTTCAGGTCAGAGCCGCTCAAATAATTGATAACCGAGGATAAATGGCTAGATTCGATTGTTACCTGTACATGCATACTTATCAATTGTAACCCAAAGTAGTGATGAATTTAAAGTTGCAAGAAATTTCAGATTCATCATCTGTAAGCTATTTGCAAATGATAACGAGGAATGCTGATAAACCATGATTAAAGAAATTGCTAAACAACCCTTCAAAAGCAAATAGTTACAAAAAAGCACATAAAATTATTGAAGGATTACTACTAAAAATGGTGAACTGATTTCAGGTCAAAGCCGCTCAAATAATTGATAACCGAGGATAAATGGCTAGATTCGATTGTTACCTGTACATTACTAAACAGGCTCCAAAAGCAAGAAGGCTGAAAGCGAGTATTTGTACGTGACTCCATTATTTACCTATTAGTTTTTAGCCAAATGTTTTAGCTTACAATACTGTTCTAAAACAAACTAACTTGAAACTCCGCTGAATTAGCTTGGTTCAATTAATGAAGTTAAGGGTGAATTTGTACCTCAAATGAGTTCAAAGTCTAGTCTGTGCTGATTTAAGAGAGAACTGAACAAACCATGACAAAACAATGTTTTTTCATTTTGGTTTGTTTGTGGAAAGGTCAATGTAGACAAACCTAACTTCATTTATGGTTTTTTATGATGAAGTGGATATATACCACGACAAAACAATGTTTTTCATTTTGGTTTGTTTGTAGAAAGGTCAATGTAGACAAACATAACTTCATTTATGGTTTTTCATGATGAAGTGGATATATGCAATTAAATCACTTGAGTCAATAAACATTCTTGGGAAGAAATAAAAGATGATGCTGTTAGATGTCTTCCCTTGCTGTAAACATAGCCATAAACCAATAGAAGATTGATTACATATGATTCATGAAAACAAAAATTATCTGCGTAGAGTACAAATTTTGATGAAGATCCATGAGAAGAACTTAGAAAAGCACTCTATCCAGAAAAATGAGAACTGTCAACAACTAGGAAATGTTAGAAACCTTTCCTTTATAATACTATGTCAAACTTCTGCATAACAAATGTATGAAAGGTTAACACAAACAGAAAAGGGGAAGTACCTCTCGAGAATTTGATATGGATCCGCAACAAGTTGAAGCTTTCCGTCAATCCATATGGAATACCGGACATTGGGGAAGATCCTATGTAATAGAAGCTTTGGAACCTGCCACATGTACATTCTCAGTCAATAACATCTACCTCTCTCAATGACAAAAGATTTAATAATAAAAGTCCCCATAGATCCTGATTCTTCAGCAATTACACAAGTAAATTGACAGCACCACTAATACAGAAAACAGAATCCACAATACCTGACACTTGTGTCAGTATAATAAGGGAACCTAAGTTCATAGTAAGGAGGGCACTTTAAAATAAAGACGAATAATTTCTTTTAAACCAAGGGTATCAATATTTTGTACAAAGAGAAGGCAATTGTGTATGTGTTAGTAATTATGGGTGTGGGTATGATTTTTCAAAATGTATGCAAGTACTGATCTCTCTCTCTCTCTCCATATATATATATATATATATTCCAAAGGCTCTCCTCATTTGTAGGAACCCATGTTTTCACTTTTGGGAAAAATCAGAGTTAGATATGAAGAAAGCGTAAGGTCCGAAATGTATAGAAGACTTGAACTTTACAGAAAACCCTTAGTCTTGATACGCCCAACAGTTTATGGAATAACACCCAATTTTTTAATACATAATCTGAGTTATATTTGAAGATAACAATGATTTACAAATAACAAACACTGCCAAGTATCAGAAATCCTAGATTTGTACAAAATATTATGGCGACCTCATCCCCACCTTTACTGGCAAGAGAATACTTGCCACAGTAGCCTCGAAACAAATGAACTTTGGAAAGAAGGCAACCCTTGGAGGAAACCAACTAATACAGGAAAAATTTAAAAGTAATTCCAAACAGATTGTGCTATCTTGTAATGAAAAAGATGCGATCAACCAATCAACCTACCTTTTGTGCACATAACATATCTGAGGAGAAAGAGCTTTAATTTCGACTGTTTCCAATATTTTATTTCTTCTATTGAGAAACTTCTAGAGTTCTTAGTTCAAGAGAAGCATTGAGCCAAAAAAAAAAAAAAATCACTTTAGAGAAGAAAAAGGATTTTAAGTCTTTGGGGATTGACTAGCACAAATGAAATTAAAGAAGCATTCGCAAGAAAAGGAAACTTGAGATTAAAAAGCCCAAATTTCAGACCGAGGAAAGGCAAATGACACATAAACATCTTTTAGGGTATCATGAATAGGAACAGACTCAAAAAGTTCTGCTTCATTGTGCTTACTGACAAAATTATAAAAATAAATAAATAAATAAAATTTCTAGTATATCTAAGAGAATAAATAAAGAAATTAGAGATGATTGCACCTCTAGGCTTTCAAAGAGTTGTGGTTAATGCAGATGGAATTTAGGGTTTGTGTGATGAGAAGAACAAGGAGGAAGAGAATGGGAATCCATCTTAACTAATTGTGTCTCCCTTTAAATTCTTTCACTACAATTGAGGATTACTGTGTTGGTGCATATAAATCACACTCACATGCCAACTTGATAAATGCCCAACTTGCTACATACATTATGAAAAGAAACACTAGCTGTCCCTTAGTAAGCACATCAGCAACTCAAGCCTCCATTTTGAAATTATGAAGAGAATGCAAATCTGTCCTGAAGCATCTCCTTGAGAAACTGATGATCCACTTCAATTTGTTCGATTGAATCATTCTGTATCGGGTAATGCTGATATACTACTCTGAACCAAAAAACAGCAATTTTAAAAGTCATCCGTACAAACATGACAGACTGCTCTACTTATGAGTAAACACACATCCAGATTGGGGTAGAGACTCACTTTTCCATTTTCTGCCCTATTTCTTCACATCCCCACCCATTTTCCCTCAACACATAATAATTCTATCATGGAAAGATAACTCAAACTAATTTTAGCTTACGTAATCATTCAGACTTATATGTTGCAATCATACACATGATGTATCTACCAGCATTTTTCTTGACTTTGACTTGCTCCCTTGAGCATACTTCCCACATATTTTCACTCTAATATGAATTTTCAATTTTCGATTACGACACCATTGTTGGATTGTAAGTAGCTTCGATGTCATTCCATCAGCAACTAACCAGGACTGGTACAGCTTAATCACCATCAATACATACAAATGTCTGATGCTCAAAGCATTAAGTAAATTCACTGGAAAAACTGCCTACACGGGTATAACAAATTTTGTTATCCTTATTAAGAACCAAAAAATATAAAATAAAAGCCATCATGCATGCTCACAACTTATAATGTTGAAGAAGTCTAACAAATAGACCAGATTATTCTTCTGCCATGGGCTCAGAGGTAAAATAAAACAAACAAACAGATTGACCCGAAAAAAGTGAACTGACCTTTCCATTGCGTCTTGCATCACTGTAAGGAATGTTACGGACAACAATAATTCTCCACACTCCAACCATCTTAGTACTGTCCAATGCACTAGAATTCTTCATAAAAGCTTCCGTCTCTTCATCAATAAACATATAGAAGGGGACATTTTTCCTTGCAATGTCACTAATGTTCTTTGGCTGTTGTATTATGTCATAATTTCCTAGTAAAAGAGCAATTGTTATAAAAAGCAAACCACATGCACAACAGCAAGACAATCTTTATAGAACTCTGAAGACATATTGTGCTCAGCATTACCAAATATGGCTGATGCAACAATGACCTCATGGAACTGCTCCAACTCATTAAGGTCGGCTTCATCAATATCAAATCCAGTCTGCCAACCTGGTTTAATTCCTTTGACGAATCTGATACAAAAAAGATATGCACCAGAAGAAATACAAAATAATAAAAATGAGACGCATTTAAAAGAATCATCATTAATATTTGGTTACAGATCATCAAGACTTAGAAGATAATCAAGATCATATAAAATTCTGTTCGGACAATAAACTTCAGCGAGTATGAAAACCTGTATAAAACTGACAATAAGAACGAAACCTACCCACAGTGCACAGTCATGGATTCTTTTATATCAAAGGAATCGTTCCTTTGCTTTAGAGAAGGATATCCACCAAAGTCGGAGCCTCCATGTCGTTCAGTTTTAAATGGATTTTCGTCTACAACATAAGTTAAACTTTGAAGCACAGGTGATGCTGATGGGGAGCTGGGCATACTAGCCATAGCCTGCTCCACAGGAATGTAACATACTGGACATGCTGAAAAAGAAAAGGCGAGCCAACAAATCGTCAGCATTGTGTCAGGACATCCATTGAATGTGCAGTTTTGTTGTGTTGACTGTAAGTTAGATACTGTGTTGTAAATTATAATAACAATTATTACAAAAATTGTTATGAATACATGTGCAGGTCATTTTTTGTAGTGCCAGAGGAGAGACAGAAAGAGAAGAAGAAAATTCTGAACATACGACGTGGTCCAAACCGTCTTCTATCAGCTGGAGGGGGAGGAGGAAATGCAAAATTATCACATTGATGGCCCAAACGAACAGAAGGCACCTCACCAACTACAACAACAGAATCACGAAGAGGTAAAAGAGGAAGCTGGGCTTCGTTTTCATCACTTTCTGTCACAGTGCCCAGAATCGAAGAACTGTTATCTTTCTGGTTATCTTCTTTTCCAGTAATAAGTGTAGATACAGGATAACTTGATTCCATGTTGACATAAGGGCCCATGTTTTGGATACGTTGAGCAACATTTGAATTAGTGTTTCCTGCTGCATCTTCATATGAAAAACAAGCCATGATACACATAGGTTATCCCCTCAAACAAATGAAAATTAGAATAAAAATATATTAGGAACAGGAAAGTAGAATACTGCTGTGAACATCCTATCAAAGAAGTAACCAGGACTGCGACTCATGACATCAGTAAGTCTGCCCCGATAAAAGCAAGCTTCAATTTACACAATAACTTAATGCAGGGAAATCAAGTCTGAAACCTCTTATACTAAAAAAATTTAGAAAGTAAAGGTTTGGCAATCTTAACCATCCAGAGTCTATTTATTGCATTCCATGAATGTGAGAAATGACTGCTAGCAATAACCAAATAAAAGTCAATGCTTTAACAGTTAAGATAGTCAATCAGGTGTATAAGTGTATTAACAGTTGAGATCAGTCAATCAGGTGTATACTTGCAATAATTTCCTGTACTAAATTCAACAAACAATCTGTCAACCTCCCTGCATGTTTTTCCTCAGAAATGGTAGAACATAAAACTACAACTAAATAAGTGCCTGAGCATGCATGAATCATTTCAGTCCACAGTTTCGAGATGCAAAATTGCATTAATTCCCCACTTATCTATCATAATTAATCAACTAAAGTCATTAGACCAAACAGGAAGAAGGGAAAAAGAAAAAACATGGATAGAGAAACAAACCTTTGTTAACTGTAAAGAAACCTGATGTAAAAGCCAAAAGAGCAAAGACAAATAAAATCAACATGCCAACCCTTCTTCGACCCAAACATCTACAAACAAAGGGAATAACCCTTTCCTTCTCCCTTGAACCAGAAACAAACATCTTTGAAGGTTTGCGTACAATGAACGATGTCTGAGTCTGCTGTTGCTGCAGCGATCCATAACTCCCAGTACGTAGTCCCAATGACCCTCCAGTCATTGTACCTCCGAACCCACAAGTTCACCTCTCATCTCCTTTTTCCCTTCGAAAACCCTCTCATTCACAAAACCCAACAATTCTGCCGCCAAATTAAACTCAAAAATGCCGCCCCACCACGAATTATTTCCCAATTCACCAACCACACAATTCTTCTCCAGGATTTAAATTCAAGAGTCTAAATGATTTCCTAATTCACCAATCCACAGTTCCTCCAAAATTAAATTCGAAAAAATGCCATGCAAACTCAAAATCCACAATTTCCAAAATCTAAATTCAAATACACCATACAAACTCCAAATTTTATATCCAAGTAATCCAACACCCACTGTTATTTTGCAGATCTAAAGTCAACAATGCCGCACAAATCCAAATTTATCCTCGACTTAACAAACCCACCGCCAAATTGATCCCAAACATAAAACCCACTTTTCCAAATTCACTAAAATCTCAGATATATGGTTTTGGATTGCATGCCCCACAATTCATTTCCCTCCAGAACTTAATTTACCACCAAACTGATCCAAAGATTATACCCACTTTTCAAATTCGCTCAAATCTCAGATATATGATCCCAAAAAAAAAAAAAATATAATAAAAATCAATGCAATTCGGTTCTACAACCCAAAACTAATCCCGCAATCTCTTCCACAAACAAACTTGATTTCATCTAAATTTATTCACAAAACCCACCTCGAAAAACAATTTCCCTATGGCTTTAAAATTCAAACAAATCTCAATCTCCTCTGAGAAAACCAAACCAATATACTCTCGACTCAAACCCCGAATATCATGCAAACTTTCCAATTCCACCACAAATAAAATCCTATTTAGAATCCAAATCCGAATCAAACTCAGAAAATGCCCGTGTATGAAACAAAAAATCGCTGGATTGCCTTACCTCTATCAATACGCCTCAATGCCACAAAACCAATTCAGATTGCAGGGTTCTATCTGAATTGTGTTTCCTTGAAGAAGATTAAAGAAAAAAAAAAAAGAAAAGAAATTAGGGTTCCGGTCGGCGATTTTTGTGCTTGTCTGTAGTTTATGATTATTTTGAAAAGGCGTAAAGGTTTTTTTCTCAATAAAATTTGTAATTTGTGTCCAGAAACAGCACCGCTTGTTGCTAATGTGCGCAGCCATGTGAATTTTAGTTTAATTTATAATATTTTTATTGTAAGTAATAGAATTTTATAAGGCTACCTATATCTTGGGAAATCATGTTTAACTTAAAATTAAGTTATAATTATATAAACAATTATAAAGATTACTATTTTAATTGATAGAATTATATGGAATCATGTATATCTGTGTAATTTTATTTTATTTTTTTATGTATTTTAGTTAATTAATTTTTTTTTTTAATATTCACACTTTTATATATAGTATGATATGATATGATATAGATAGACTAAGTTTAATTCAGAAAATCTAAATTTGCTTCTAATTAACATAAATATTAAAATCTCTTAATGTGCAAATAGCTGAAATATTTATTGCGCGAACTGCTGAAATCAAAACACAGATACCAATAATATAATATCATAATCACAAATGTATATAATTTATTTTTATGTTTTTATTTCAATTATTGGATCTTCTTATATACTGATTTCAGCTGCGGACGTCTACACGTTGCTCACAATCTTAGCCATCCATCAATTTCACAAGATATGCATGGGCGAAACCACGTCAATTTGTCAATCATGAATCCGGTGGCTTAATTTTGCATTATGGCTACAAACTCGGAACTGAGCTGTCTTGGTAGTTCTAGGATAAATGGATAATTTATCTCTGAACTTGGTCTGAGCTGAGTCTAGTTGCAGATTCCAACCCAAATTTGAGTTTAGGTGAAGATGGACTGTGCTACGTAGGCTTGGCCCAGCCCAAAGTACAATGTTACTGATACATACTTTATATATATATATATAGGTCATTTCCTCTATATATTTTTAAAAACCAGTGTTGGATTTAATACCTCATTTATGTATCATGTCTGCAAAAAATCACAATGATCCAACGGTTATAATTTTTTTTTTTTTTTCTATTTCAGAAAAAATGGTGACAATTTGAAAAACAAAAAAGTTACCGTTTTTTATATTGACTTTTTTCAAAAACTAACCGTTGGATTACTGCGTGGCCTTCGACCTGACCTTAGCATTACTATATATATATATAAATGATCTTATCAGCACAAAGCGCAGGCTACAACATTCGTCATGGGTTGTATTTTATTAGTTTCTCTTTCAATAATATAAGGTATCAAACGCATACTCTACAATTTCGTTGAAGTTTGAATCTAAACTTAAATAGATAAGATTATTAACAAATCTCATTTATATGATAGTGACAGTGTAATATTTGATTCAAGACCTGCACTTCATGGAGCATGTTTCTTGATATCATTTGGGTGATACCAAAACACATTTTGAGCATGCCTTCTACTTGGACCGACTTCGGCCCAGCTCAACCCGCCCAAATTTATAAAATCCAATCCATTTATAAGATCGGCATAGATTTCACCTAAGAGTGTGGATATTGCGATCCCAAAGAAAAATAGTTCTCCTTCAAGATAAATATAATTTTTTTTTTTTAGTGTGGATATTGTTAGTGTTAGAGTATTTTCTTTTTCGTTTTTTTTTTTTTTTTTGGTCTTGTCAGACTATACAAATCCATCTCTATCCCAATCATCTTTTAATATTAATAAATGAGTATCAATGCATCTTCATATGCTTCAATTTGAAACTTCTTAAATGGGTATTGAAAATTTGAATACAAAACACTTCCAAAAAATAAAAACAAGAGAGAGAGAGAGAGAGAAAAAAAATCTAAAACAAGCACTAGACAGGAGGGGATAGTGGTGGTAGGATTGGGAGTGCATGAAGTGACAATTATTTGTTTTGGGAATCACACTTGCATTAGTAAAGGAAACAATCATTAATTGCATTACCAATAAAAACTTTTTGGTTGAGTGCTTTGTGTTGTTGCTGTCTCAAAGACTAGTGAGAAAGCTCCCCTGCAACCAATATTATTAAAATTACCACAATTTATATTGTTCCAATTTACTCATCTTTTCTAGGTTTATTGAGTGGGGACCAATCACCCAAAATACAAAGCAATGCAGCACTTCTGGGCCAAGAGGGCCCCTAAATAATGGGACTCAGGCCCCTTGGTGGTTGGGCAGTGCTGGTCCAAACATTCCTATAAGGAGAAAAATTATTGTGTTGATAATCTTGCTGCAATGGGATCCAAAGTTATGGCCTAGTGTTTCACAATGATTTCTTGTACTTTTCCATTAGAATTACAAATATTTTGAACTGTGTTGAGTTAACCCTTGGCCACCAATTCTTCGGCTTAGGGTTGGGGGCCTCTTCACCTGGGAATTTGCGGGCCATCAAGCCTCTTTGGCTTAGGTTTGGGGGGTCACCAAAAATATCTTCCAAATGATGTGGTAGATGATCTAATCCTTCTATTTTTTAGTGAATTTTCTCTCCATAATCCATAATAAATGAAAATTTTAGATTCATTTTGGACGTCTTTTTTGGACAATTTTTTGGAATATATAGCATTACTCTAAGTATTAATTCCATGATAAGAACAAAAACAATTAAATGATATCCGACCAGACTCATTTGCAGATAATCGAATTTACACTTCTAATCATGATTCAATTCTATGGTTCAAGAATTACAAAACTAATTTTCTTTGATTTTCTAACTAAGGTATTCCCAAATATTTATCTTGACTAGCTGCCAATGTTTTGTATGCTGAACTCTCTTAAACAATTTTTGCCCAATATGTAATTGGAGTTCTTATTGCAAGAACACTGTTAATATTTTCCAATTTGATCCCTAGCTAGCCTATTATTTCCTCATAATGGAACAAATTTTGTTCACATGTCTTCATATATGATCTTTTCTTACAATAATGATTTTAATAAATTGTCATCAAACCAAACCCCATTAGGCCATTAGTGCCACCATAGCCATTATTGTAGCACCTCTACACCTTCCCAACCAACTCCTCTTGAAGTCTTGACCTCTAAAGTCTAAACCCTAAAAAATTATTATTTGGCAACCTTTTAATTTAAAAAGTCTATATATGAAGGTCACTAGGGCAGCCTTTCGAAGTACCAAACATTAACTAACTTAGAAACTTAACAACCACACTAGCTAGAGAAAAATTTCAACGGCACATTAATGTGCCAATTGACGCAGTATACTGTATTTATTTTTGTATTTAAGACATAGAAAGCAATTTATTTGATATTTGATAGTAATTAATTATTTGAAAAATCATGTTTTATTTATAAATGAATTAGAATTTGAAAGAAATTTAATTTAATTAAGAATATTTTTACTCTATTTAGTCAAATTTCAAATTAACAAAATTTTATTGATGAAATTCAGTGAGATTATGTTTGAAAATTTGAGTTATACTTAAAAATAATTAATATACATAAAAAAATTAATTCAATTTTTTTTAGAAAGCCTATTTATTGTGATGAGTGAATTTTAAGAGACAATGTCTTTCTATTTATGTTATAATTATATAGGAATATTTTGGTCAATTAAAAAATTTCCCCTCCTTCACACTTTTATATATAGTATAGATACAGATATAGATGTTAAAAAACACTCGGACTTGATGGTATAAAATACTTATTTTAGGAACTTATGGATACGTAACCCTTTATAAGCATTTTAATTTATTGATTGGTATTTGCTTCTAAATTGGTCCAAAGGAAGCTTGTTAGTTAAGAATTTTAAGAAGTTGGGTCACTTCAACTAACTTTGTGCTCACCTAAAATTAAAGTGTTCTAACCACTTTTTTGTTTTTTTGTTTTTTAATGAGCAACTGTTAAGATTTCATTTATAACCATTCTCAAATTCTATTTATTTGGGAGTGCATGTACCCATTATCAGTCTTCTTGACATGAGAGAAAGTTACTAGTTAGTTCTATAGTGAGTGTAGTTCATGAAAAGTATCTTCCAAAATGAAGTAAGTTGGTGAAAGTTGGGTGATACTTGTTTTCATTGTTGAAATTACCTATCAAAATGACTTTATTAAGACCTACTTCAATTACAATTTACAAATCTACAATATATCCACTCTAGCTATAGTGGCTTAAACATGGTTAGTGTATAATATTTTGAGAAATTGGCTGTTAGATTAGATACTTATATTATGTTTGTTATATATGAAAAAAATCAGACCGGTCAAACGGTTAGTTTTTGAAAAATGTAACAGTTCTTGAAAAATATAATTGTGGATAACTATTATATTTTTTTATTAATTACAAACATCACAATTTTTTGTAATGATATTTCTTAAAATCTAACCGTTGGATCACTATGATTTTTTATATACATGACATGCATAATGAAAGTATTGAATCCAACGGTTAGTTCGTCAAAATATTTATTATGGGCAGTATTTTAAAAATAAAGTATAAACATAAGTGTCAAAATAAGGTGTAAAAGAACGTGACCCTATATGTATATCAATCCAACGGTTAAGATGGAACAAGAGAAAATGTGGCACGAGCCAATGATTAGTCCAACTCAATGTGTTTCTATTGGTCCATCTTATTCATTGGATGAATATTTTTTATTCTCTAGGAGGGAAAAAATACACACAAAAACAATGAAAAAAAGCACTTTTGACCAAATATTACCATTTACATAGCAATGCCAAACAATTGTGTCATGTGGGAGCCGCCAACTCAAAGGGAGTCCACATATTATTTATAGTTCTACACTAAGGTATCCATCATTTTCATTCAAAACTAAATAGCGTGTGGCCTGTTGATTCAACCCGACCTACCTTATTAATTTCCCCATCACCTAAGCTCTAGTGGGTTAGTGTGATTATTAAAGAAATCCCATCTAGATTACTATACATTATCATTTGTATATATAATAAATTATTTTTTTTAGGGACCCCGATGGCGAAATTAATGGGACCCACATACAATCTTCTATCTACACGAAAATTTTATTGACGGGATTTTCTGTATTTTATTTTTATCATGATTATTGTATGATACAAGTGTATAGGATTTGAATTATCAGATACACACAGGAAGTCCATTATAAAATGCACATTACGTAAAGTTATATAAAGCGATCCATGTAGGACTAATTTTAAAATTAATTTTAAAAAACTGTCGACCGTTGGATTAGATACTCTTATTGTGCATGTCACGGATGTCAAAAATTACAGTGATCCAATGATTGTTAAAAAAAATGGTTATATTTTTCACAGTAACATTTTTTACAAATCAACCATTGAATCATTTTGACTTTACGCATGCATTATACAACTAAGAACTGCATATAATCAAACAATCAATTTTTCAAAATTTATTTTAAAATCGATATTATAAAAATTACTTTAAGCAACTTTCGGTGAGATGCACATTATTATAAACTGCCTCATCAAATATAAGTATAGAAGCTGAAATCTTGAGAATTTTTTAAAAAAAAAAAAAAAGGTCAATTTTAAAAATGTATTGACACTTTTGTGGGACAAACCCTCTAAGTAATGTGAATGTCCTTAAAAATTACTTTTGCAATTTGTTTTTCTTTTCCAAAGCAAATAGGATGGCCCATTGCCCTTCTCTATGTGCTATTATTAAACTATTATTTTTCTTCTTTTGACAAAGTTATTAAAATAGAGTTCCAAACAAAAATACAAACCATGAAGGTTATGGGTGTCATGAGAAGCTTTACCAAGGAGCTGGAGTGCATCGAAACATAGACAATACTTGGGCCAAAAAGGTAGGACCAACTAAAGGAAAGCCTGACCTAATTGGACCCCATTCACTTGTTCCTTTGTCTCAGATAGGGATGACAGGCCATAAATTTTATGTATGTATGATTATATGGATAGCTGTTCATTATTAAATGGATATGGACAGCTATTGTTGGGTGATAGTTGAGCTTGAATTCTCTACACTTGTGGTGGACTGACCATAATTTACAATAGGATTTTTTTTTTTTCTTTTTTTTTCCCATCTTTAACTCTCTTTTCCCTGTAAGAGAATTTTTTCCTCAGACAAAGTAGATGACATGTATCCATTTGATTGGATAGCACAAGTACATCATAGTATCAAATTGGATCTCTTGATATAAGCTCCAAATTTGGAAAATTTTGAATAATTCTCTATCTCACCCAATGACAAATTTATCCAAGGTTTTTTGTAAAATGTATACTATATATGTAAAATATATAGTCCATCACGGGTAAAGTAAGAACTACGGTTTTCTTGTCTAATAATACAATAAAACTGTTAATGATCATATAATCTAGGAGTGAAGATCTTCTGTCCCACTTTTTATGTATTATTTTCTGTCCCCTCTCACAAAACTCCATATTGAAAATATAAATATAAATATTTATTAAAATATGAGATTTTTAAGGTGGACTTTTATGAGAGGGGACAGGGAGTGATACATAAAAAGTGGGACAGAAGATCTCCACTCATAATCTAGTGACATGTATTTTTATTTTTAAGAAAGAGTTACCAATTTGAGTATATGAAAGCGAATTTTTTTTGTTATTATTGGAAGAGTTAGGTTAGGATAAATTTGGCAAAAAAATTCCAAGCTATGCATAGCATAGGTTAAGTAAGAACTTTCTCAAAGAATTAGCAATCATCATAAGAAGGTCAACAGTTTGAATGACCAGGATTGATCTGTGATTTTGGGCTAAAATAAAATAGAAGCATGGTGCTAAATTGCTAATCTAACCCCTTTCTTTAAAAAAAGTTGATTTACTAAATCATACAGCTAAGCCTAACTGTCAACTTAAAGTCTCTGATCATTAAAATTCACTTCATTTGAAGTTGTGGTAATCATCTAGGGTCAAACTAATTGCCATCATGGTCTAATAAAAGGTCAAACTATTTTTTTTTTTTCATTTGGTCCCACCAATAAAATTAAATTACACTGATTCTGATTGGGCATTTATGTCAATACCCGATAAGATCGTGTAATCGCTGCCACACGATCTAAGATATACATTAATCATATCCTTCAATTATATTGATGGGTCCACCATGTGGTACTATTTTTACAGTCTGAGTGAGTAGGACGGTAATTTTCCTCAGCTAACAACAAAGGAAACTGATAAAGTGAGGGAAAAGCAAACGACCTTCGTTGAGCAAAACAACCCAACCTTCTGTTGATTAAAGACACGCCCAATGAAAGCGCGTGAGATGCACACACTACACAGATAGTAGCATGAAGCAATTTTTTTTTTGTTTTTTGACAAGTGATATACATTAGTATATAATTCTCATCCATGGGGATTAAAACCCATAATCTTATCCCGTAAAGAAATAAACATAAACCATTGAGTTAAAACCCGTGTTCAATACTACCGTGAATAAATTAGATAGTAAATATATTAATGTTTGATCACAGAACTTTCATTTTATAAAGTGCTACTGTCCTTGGCCATCTAAACAACTGAATCTATATAATATATACATGATAAGATATAAAAATTCAAAAATCATGGTAATTTCAATACTCCTGTTCTTTTTGTTTTTTTATAAGGTTCAAATTAAAAATTGAATTCTCAGTTGCATCGGTTGTTTTCGCATATTATGTCTTTTTTTATTGTGCTAAAATGATTATGTTTGAGTTTGGAACAACTCACCGTTTATATCTAGAATTTTAAAATATGATACTGTCTATTTTTTTGTTGGGTAATTGATAAATTGTACTCGTATCATTTGCTCTATAATATAACCAAAAGTTAGCATTAACCTAGCACAATTGCGGTGCTATGCCATTTCAGTTTCATTAATAACACATTAATCTTATTATCAAACACTATGAATGATTTTAAATATTCTAAAGCTAACAATTTGTTAAATATAAATGGATAAATTTAAGGGATTGACATATAAAATTTTAAATAGTACTGTACATCTTAATAAATCTTTAATTTTTTCAATTAATGGAATATTTAATGTGATATCATGATATGCCGTCTTTGCAAGTAACTTAACCTAAAAATTAGTATAAAATTATTATGTCAATTCCATGTCACTAATATATGGCTCTCTTTTTTTTTTTTTTTTTAAAATTTTTTTTTTTTTTTTTTTTTTCAAGCCTTAAGTTTTTGGGGTTCTTTGAAAATAAAATATTTTAAGCTTATTTCTATTGAGATTTAAACCTAAATTAGTCTTTGTAGGGGGACGAAATCACTTATATATCCAGTTGGTATACATGTAGCTAGAATTCCAAAGTTTTGATTTTAGGATCTTAATCTCGTAAGGTGAAATATTGGATAGCTTGAATTATCTTAGCAAGTTTAGTTTTTGGATCGAAATGGCGAGATAGGGAGAGCAACAAAGAAAATAATTATCCAAAAGTTTCCAAATTTGAAATTTTATACCATGAGATCCAAGTTTATACTATTGGATTCCACGTATCTCTAAATCCATTTATTTATTTATTATCTTAAAAAGATTTTTGGCCGTACTAGTATAAAATTCTGAGCAACGTTAGTTATCCCGTCCATTTTTTCGCATTATACTCCCTTCCGACACATTAAGGTGTCACGACAGCAATATAAAACTATCTCAACACAGTGAAAACATCCCATGATAGTGAAAATATCCATAACACAGTTAAAGTGCCACATCTTCAATATAAAACTATCTCAACATAGTGAAAAACATGACAAGACAGTGAAAACACCCTAACATAGTTAAAACATATTTTTTGAGTTTCACTGCATTTTTTTGTTTGTTTATATTTTTGTTGTATTTTTTATAAGTTTTCACTATGTTCTTATGAGTTTTCACTGTATTTTTCGTGCTTCATCTTACGAAACCTCAAACAAAAAGTTTAACATTTATCTAAAATTCCTATGTAGGAAACTCATGAATGTAAAAATAAAATAAAAAATGCAGCGAATATACGTGCGACTAAAAGCGCGTGGCAGGGTAGACGTGGGAAGAATGTCGCAATTGCATTGGGCTTCACAGCCTTTTCTCTCTCGACTGAAAGCTGCTGGGACAGACAAGCCGTCATCCTGCTATAAATCTCTGAATATATATAATAATAATATATGTATATAATTGTATTTTATATAATAATTATATGCACACTCAGATTTTCACATCTCTGGAAAAATTACTAGACGCTTCTCTCAAATCTATCCGTGCCCTAGATCCATGCCTTCCCTCTCCAAAACCCTAGATCACTTCTCTAGGGTTTCAATCTCACCCACCACTGGTTCATGATTTCAGCCGCACAACACAGTCTCTATTGCACAAGCCATCATCATTCTCGAGGTACTCTGTGTTCATGCCTCTCAATTTTTTGCTGAAAAAAGTTGAAGACTTTTTGGGTTTTATTAGCTGTAAATTTGCAAGTTTCTTGGGTTGTGATCTGTGAATGGATTGGTTATGCAGTGATTTATAAATGTACATGTGAGATGAGTTTGAATCTTGGGTTGGGTTTTAGTTATGCCGTGCTTTGATTGAGTTTGAATATGGTTCCCTCTGTATAGTTTTTGGTGTTCAAGAACAATTTGTCTCAAGGTACCTTGTATTAATTTCTGTAATCTTTCGTGAAATTTGCAGAGATTTTAAGGGTTCAGTAGTTGTGATTTTGGAGGATTCTTGGGGGTATGAAATTGTGGGTTTGATGGTATATATGCAGCGATTGATGAATGTAGGAATGGGATGAGTTTGTATCTTGGGTTTTAGTTATTTTGTTCTATGGTTGTATTTGAAATGATGGACATTGAAGATGAGGGAGTTGTAGATATTGAATTTTTAAGGGGTAAGTTTTAATCCCGTTGGAGGGTTTTGTTGGAGTTGTATTTGTGCATAATGGGTTCCATTTGTTGTAAGGCTTCTGCTATTGAAGATAGTAGGGAGAGCCCGAGAGAGCGGTTGTCGAGTAAGGCATCATCCGATGTGCGAGTGTCGAGGGTGACTTCTTCAAGGAGGGAGGAAGTATATCGACCAAAGGATAGGTTTGATAGTAATGATGGGAGAGCAATGCTGATAGATAAGCAAGTGAATGGGTCGGTTCGGTTACATGGCGAGAATTTTGAGAGGAAGAGGGAGAAGCCTGAGTATGTTGTTGCTCACCATCCTGGGATGGGGAGTATTCCGAAAGCTACAGAAGGGGAGCAGGTTGCAGCTGGTTGGCCTGCTTGGCTTGCTGCTGTGGCTGGTGAGGCTATTAGGGGATGGTTACCACGGCGTGCAGATTCTTTTGAGAAGCTCGATAAAGTATGCTCCTTTCCCCATTTGGTTGCAAACATACATTTTATTGTGTATCATGAGAGTACTTGTTGTGCAAATGGAAATGATTGTATCCCTTATTTTTTTAATGCATTAATAGACCTTTACTTGATTGAATATAATTTTATTTATTGATCATCTACTAATTTAGCATTGTTTAAATGACTTGAATGATTGGAATTCAATTCAGGTAAAATCACTGCATTTTGAATTAATTTCTTCATATCACATATGAAAATGAGACTTATTGGATTCAAAGATTGAAAAACATGCTCTTTAGGCCAATACCTACAGAACTTCAAAAACACACATAAGAGTTTTGTAAAATTGAGAATAAAAAAACCTACAGTAGTTATAATTAAGAAAAAGAAAAAAAAACTCTTCGATGGGAAGTAGACCTTGGTCATGCTGGAATTTTTTCATGATGCTAATTTCGCTTGTCCTTTTAAAAAAAAATAAAAAATTAGAAGTTTAATGTCTAAATAAGTAGAAACATGGTGAAGTTAGATGGAGTGAAAATATTTTGGCCATCCCATTCTTATACTGTGCAATGTATCTATGATGGGAGCATGGGACCCTTTTTCCTATTATTATAGTTTTTGGTTGGATACGTAATGAGGTTTCATTGTGATCAATAAAAGGGAGAAAAACGAATGGGAGGGGGACCTTCATGTGCGCATGAGGTGTTCAAAATTATGCCAAGGCATAAATTATTTCCTCCAAATGAACACAAAGGACCTCAAAATTGAGAAAGAAAACTCCCCCAAATTTGTATGAACAGATGCCCTCACAAATAATTATTTGACTAGAAGTCCAAGCTTATAATTCTCAAATTTTCTCCTTACGTTACATTCATATACAAAGTTTAATACAATGTAGGGCAGCTGTCTGAACTAGGATGTACCAACCAGCCAAAACTTAAGCCACCAATCATAAAATAGGAGAAAACCAGGGGGATTGTTTAGACCCCAAAGAATGCTAATAGGAAACTAAAATCACTCGCGCTTTTACTTAGATGCTAAAATTATGTTCTAATCTGCTGTCTATGCAAAATATGCCACCTTGTTTGGTCTGAAAGAATCCTATCTCACCTTTCTTGGGAATTGTTGATTGAAACCCAGGGCATGGAATACCATAAAAAAAACTTCACGGTGAATCTTTGATTTATGTGGAAGTCGATTTTGTCTCTTTATTAGAACTCATAAAGTTAGTGGCAATCCTCATGGACCCATCCAAGTTGAAATGGTTTGGCCATGGCTTCATTGATTGACTGAAAATTTACCCAATTTTTAATATCATTTATGCTTGTCAATTTTTAATAATTTTTTTTTTAAATTTATTTTTATTTTTATAATAAAGTTAATATATTTTTAACTGCATATATATTATCATTTGAAAATTTTAATTACATGGAATGTGATGGTGGCTTGGGTCTAGGTTGGGCATTTTAACCCACCAAATTAAAACTAACGAACTTATAAGAATTGTATCTTGAATTCTCTATGCAACTTCTCACATACCCACCGGATATAAATACATAATCCACCCCGAACTCATAAGGATTAGATCTCTAGGGAGTCTGTTATAAGGTGCACCTACCTTATACAAAGTTGCACGAGGTGATCTTCTTGGGACTAATTGCAGAACAAACTATGAAAAACCGACCTTTGGATTAGATACACTTCTTATGAATGTCATGCTTGCCAAAAATCACAATGATCCAACGGCTAGTTTCTGAAAAATGTCATTGAGAAAAATTGGGTCTTTTTTGTTCTTCAAAATGTCACCAGTTTTCACAATCGTTTTTTTCAGAAATGGACTGTTGGATCATTGTGATTTTTGGAGAGCATGACATTCATAAGAAGTGTATCTAATCCAAAGGTTGGTTTTTCAAAATCTATTTTGCAATTGGCCCTACATAGGTCATCTTATGCAACTTTGAGTAAGGTGCACCTTATAATAGACTCCCTATTAGATCCCGATGCAACTTTTACCTAGTTGAAGAGTTCTGGATATTGAAAATTTGAAGCATCCCCCAACTATGTCATGCCAAGAAAATGCCTTTGTTGACAGCAAAAGATATCCTCTTCCGAAATTTTTTCACTCTCAAAAATCCCACTGCACAGGCTCACATTATAACAATCTCTTACCTGTATAATTAAGCAATTAGTTCCAACACCCATTAAAACTACCCATTATCCACACTTAAACCGTGCAACTTTGTCTCTTTATTTTTCCCTCTCCACCTTGAACCTTTATCCATAGATTACAACTGTCAAACTTTTTGGCTCCCCATCTTCTTAGAATAAACAGATGGCCCTCTCATTAATGAGGTGGTACCCCCCAACCACCTCTTAGAAGGTCAATTGGATCTTTCCTAACTTATGCATCCCCAATAAAGAAGTAAAGGATGTTATGTGTGATGATCCGATGATCCTTCATTTTCTCTTTTTTTATCCCAGTAAGATGATTTGGAAAGCAAAAGTGCCTCTTAAAGTTAAGGTGTTTTGGGTTGTGGCTTATCATAAGAATAATAACAAGAAGTTGTTGCAAAGGAGGAATCCTGGTTTGACTAATTCCCTTCAGTGGTGTGTGATGTGTGGGAGTGATGGTGGGAGTTTGGATTATTTATTCTTGCATTGTCCTATAGCTATAGCTATAGCTTTATAGCAAGTGTTGTTTTGGCTTTCAGATATGTGCTGGGTGGCTTGTGTTTCTTCTTCAACAATGTTTTTAATAAACTTTCGGGTTATTGGGATTTCTAATAGAGCTTTAGTATTATGGTGGTGTGTGGTTTTAGCTATTTTTTGATTTATTTGGTTAGAGAGAGATGCTTTTATTTTTGACGGTGATAGCATTGATGGTCTATGGGAGGGAGTATGTTTTTTGGCATTATTTTGGGCTTCGGTGTCTAAGGAAATTAGAGGTTTTCCTTTGTTATTATGGGAAATTGGGTCCCAGTGTGTGATTATTGGGTTTATTTTATTTTGTAGTTATCTTTGTTGATTTTGTTTTTGTTTTTTGTGCTCATCTTTGTGAGGTATGACATCTTGACTTCTTTATTTTTTCTAATAAAATTTCTCGTTGCCTACTAAAAAAAAAAAAACCGTTAAGAAACTACTCAAAGAACTACAGATAAGAGTTAGTCTGCCTGCTTTTGACAGTCACGACGCCCCTCTTTTGACGAATGCTCTACCTCGGTGCATTTGGGAAGTAGTTAAAAGAAAAAAAAGGGTTTTTGACCATAAGGAGCTTCCTATAATTTGAAGGGGATTTTGTTAAGATCTTTGTTTTGTGGTGAACCTCTTCAGATACGGTTCTTCCTTTCCTTTTATGATACTCCGCTTTTCTAATGTCTCCTTAATTAATCAAAGGCTTGTTCCCACAAATTTGTTTTGACATGGAATAGGGTTAATAAAAATACTACGAGCTAAGAGGAAGGAAGGGAATTGTTGTTTTCTTTCTTTTCTTTTTATTCATAAATATTTCCCGCTTATCAAAAAAAATATCAAAAAAAGAAAAAGAAAAAGGAAAAAAGAGGAATGAAGGGAATGTATTGAGCAACTCAAGTTGCTTTTGAGTCTTATTTCTACTCAAGTTCAACTTCAGGCTAGACAATGCTCCAAAGGATCGAAGTAATATCTCATCATCCTTAACTGTTGCCAGGAAGACAACCAAAAGATAAGAGTATAGTTGACACGCAATAGATGATTGTCAACTCGTACCCATATCCATCCTTCCAAGTTCAGACCCTTGTAGCATACTAGCATACCCTCAAGGTTTTTCTTGCAATCAACAAACCCAGCGAGTCCATCACCCAAACAAAATGATGAAGATATATTTAATTTCCTTGTCTAAAACCTCTAAATCTTATGAAGAGGCCAGCCAGCTAGATAACCATTTGCCTAGATGGAGATTGAGACGGGCCGAATACATAATACACAATCTATTTCCTCCACTTAATAATTCTAGATCCCATCATTCAGCGCATATAAATGAGGAAATATATAAACTTCATTCAATTCTGTATCCACTCCTTTGTTTGTAATAATGACTGCATTTGAGGTCTACCTTGTGCCCCCAAAAGTGTTCTGATTGTGAAATATGTACTCCCCTATTGTCTTCTTCAATCAATGAGCTTGGACTTAGAGTCTTAAACTATGTTCTTTACTCACTTCTAGCATATTGATAGGTGTAAAATCTCTTCACACACTTTGATCTTGTCCTCACTTGAGTGTTTGTAATGTTTAGAGAATTTATTTTAAAATGCACTAGTATTTTCTAGCTGATTGGATTATATTAATTCTTTGATTATTATAATTTGACCATTATAGTTTTGTAATTAGAGCTCACCTGAATATTAGTAATAAGTGCTGAACATGAGAAACACAGACTGATTGACAATCTACAGCTTTTAGTCTTGAACCTTGATGAACATGAATTTTAAAAGCAATTACAAAATGCCATAAAAGGATTCATACAGCTTTCCCCAAATAATTGAGTACTTTAGTTAAGTTGTAGCTTGTACCTATTGTCTTCAAACCTCTAGCTATTGAAGAATTCAGTAGCTCATGCTTTGTTTATTGAGTGTGATTAGGTTTTATATCCATAACTTCTTCATTTGGGTTTTAGGCACCGTGGACCTCTTCTGTCCAATTTTCCCAATGATGAATTCTGTGAAACATACGTGGGATATATATATATATAATTTTCATGGGATTGAACAAAGATATGATTGTTTTCTCTAGTTCTAAATGTCTTTTGTTTTGTTAACTACTGCATTCCAGTTTGAGTTGACATTATGATTGGCTAATTTTGATTTGTTGTATGATGGCATCTCTTTTACGCAGATTGGCCAGGGAACTTACAGTAACGTTTATAGGGCTCGTGATCTCGAACAAAAGAAAATTGTTGCTTTAAAGAAAGTAAGGTTTGATAACCTGGAGCCTGAGAGTGTTCGCTTCATGGCAAGGGAAATACACATTCTGCGTAGGCTTGACCATCAAAATATAATAAAACTGGAAGGTCTAGTAACTTCAAGGATGTCCTGCAGTCTGTACCTTGTTTTTGAGTACATGGAGCATGATCTGGCAGGCCTTGCGTCACACCCCGGTCTGAAGTTTACCGAGCCACAGGTACTTATGGAAAGTTTCTGCCATTCACTAGTCACTATAACTGCAATGTGATTCACTCTATTGTTTATATTGCAAAGTCTCATTCCTTATAAGTTCATAAGGGCAATTGATTGTGATGTTAATGCAAAATAGATTTCTCCAACATTAGCATCACATGAGTTTATATACTGTAACCTAGAACTTGTATAGAAATTGATTCTGTTGAATCTGGGTTTATCGAAGTATTATTTTTCTTGTTGGGTTGTTTACTTTGGGTTCAAGCCCTTAAGATTTTTTTATTATTTATTGGCAGGTTAAATGTTACATGCAGCAACTTCTTCGTGGACTTGATCATTGTCATAGCCGTGGTGTTCTACATCGTGACATAAAAGGTTCCAACCTTCTAATTGACAACAGTGGGATCTTGAAGATTGCAGATTTTGGTCTGGCAAGTTTTTTTGATCCCCATCAAAGTCAGCCATTGACAAGCCGTGTCGTAACTCTCTGGTATCGGCCACCAGAGCTATTACTTGGAGCCACTTACTATGGGACTGCTGTGGATTTATGGAGTACTGGTTGCATACTTGCTGAGTTATATGCCGGAAAGCCTATTATGCCTGGAAGAACGGAGGTACTTGTTTATTCTTTTTGTCTCCCACTGAACACGTAGAATTGATGCTCTTTCTTTCTTTCTTCTCTCTCTCTCTCTCTGATTGCAAGTTGATGTTCTTTACAGCTTTAATTCATGGAATAATGATGGGATGTAATGTGGACATTTTTCCATTAGAAAAATTAGGGATTTTGGGCGATTTTTTTTTTTCCTTCAATTCTACTCCATTCAATCATAAATATGTTTTTCCTCCTTTACTCTAATGGATGTTATATACACTTCCATTCACAACTTTATTTTTCTTGTGATAGGTTTTCACAAATTAAGTTCATATTTTTATATTTTATTCTTATTATTTTACCAGCTATCAATTAAGTAGACTACAGTCTCCTAGTCTATTTCTTTACCTTGATCATGTGTTATGTTTCATTCCTTGGCAGCCATGCCATCTATGTTTATAAAAGACCTCACTAGGATTGCTTTTTTCTGCCTTGTAGGTGGAGCAGTTGCATAAAATTTTCAAGCTCTGTGGCTCACCTTCTGAGGATTATTGGAGAAAATCAAAGTTGCCTCATGCGACCATTTTTAAGCCCCAACAGCCTTACAGACGTTGTGTTGCAGATACATTTAAAGACTTCCCAGCCCCAGCTTTAGCACTTATGGAAACCCTGCTTTCGATTGATCCTGCTGACCGTGGATCTGCAGCTTCTGGTCTCAAGAGTGAGGTATGTCGTTTCTGAAAAAAATTGAGTTTTATAGAATCTCTTTGAAAATGATCCTCTTTTTTCTTCCGAGTGATGGGTTCACCTTGATATTTCGTTTCTTATGTTTGATGCTTGTATTATCTGAAGACCTAGTGAACTTTAACACAAAATATGGGCTATTGTGGAGTTATTTTAAAGTTTTTGAATTGTGGATACTTCATCTTTTTCTGCTGTTTATTTTATTTTTATTTTTTATTATATATATGTAGGTATTCATTTTATCATATGTCATTTGTTAGTCATATTGGCAATTTTCAGCCATAATTTTTTGTTCCCAATTTCTCTTTTTCAATTTTTTTAATTCTTTCTTTGTGTGTAGTTCTTGACTTGTTTTCATTTATGTTTTCCAGTTCTTTATATCAAAACCACTTCCTTGTGATCCTTCAACCTTGCCAAAATATCCTCCCAGCAAAGAGTTTGACGCAAAAGTACGGGATGAAGAAGCTAGAAGGTGCGTGTTGTAATGTAATTGTAGTTCATGTTCTAAGGTCAACAATGGATATATTCTTTTTAATTTTAATTATAAGGAACCTCACCTTTTAATTTGCTGTGGTCCTGCTTCAAAATTTTTTTTTTTACTCTGACATCCTAAATCAAATATGCTTTATGGCATTATACGAAAACCGGCAGAGGTTGTCTCTTTTTTTTCCTCATCTTATTGTAAATGAAGTGGTCAGAACCATATTAGTACTTTGTTGACCAGTTATGGAGATTGTACATTGCCGATTCTGAAGGTGTATAGTGTAATGTGGTCATTCAGTGAAGCAATGACTACAGACCTATGAGGCTATCATTATGTCAAAATTGATAGTATTCACTAAACATACGCATTGCTTGGTAGCTTTGATAGTTCAGATTGAAGCATTTTAGCTCATTGTACTTGATACATTATACATTTTAGCTTACAAGTCCATTGTTAGAACTTTGATTTAATGTTTTTGATGGCTTCATCCTAGATGGATTTTTGTGATCGTTGATCATTTTTATTGCATAAGCTGCTATGCTGCCCCCTCACTCCAATTACTGCTGGTGTATCTTCTGATAACCTTGTTCTAATTGACATTCGTAGACAAGGAGCAGCTGGAAGCAAGGGCCAGAGACTTGAACTTGAAAGGAGAGCAACAAGAGAGTCTCGAGCCATCCCAGCTCCTGATGCAAATGCTGAATTAGTCTTGTCTATGCAGGTAATATATTAACCAGTTTGTCCTGCATTTACATTTATCTTTTCTTTTTGTTTTTTTTTTTTTGGGTGGTGGTTGTGGGGAGGGGGTTTTGTAATTGGTGAATGTACGGTGATGTGAAGCTTGTTTGCTATCATTCTGTGGTCTTCAGGCTTTCTCTTTTCCTGTTGATTGTTCTAATAAACATTTCATTTTCTATAAGAAGGAAGGGGAGGGGAGGGGAGGGGGGGGGGGGGAAAGGGATTATATTGATTTCTTCTTTTCTTTCATGCTTGGTTGTGTGCTAACTGAAGTATGGAAATATAAGTGAAAGCGGCTAGACAAATGTGGCAATTTATTTATTTATTTTTGTTCATTTTTGGTTTTTCCCATTTTTTAAAATCCATAGGTTTTAGAGTGCTTCCAAATTATCTATGTTCTTATGCAAGTGTATATTCCTGTGCATGTAAATAGTCATTAAATATAATGTGAAATAAAGAGACAAATAGAAAATGGTTAATGTCCAGCGGTTTTCTGTTCATGGATTGGAATGTTGTGGTCTGAGTTTATATCTCTCCTCAAGAAAGTTGGTTAATATTTTTGACAGAATTCAGGCTATAACAGTGGGAGCTTCCCGATCTAGGGCATTTTAAAAAGGACCTTGAAGTTGTCTTCCTTTTAATAATAATGAGGTCTCAATTTCTTATTGTTGAAATCCTACATCACTCAAATAAAGGGCTTGATATAACTCCATGTACCTATTTGGGCCCTCCATCTAATAGCTTAGGCTTTTAGGTTGGAAAGTTAACATGGTATCAAAGCTTGTTGTTTTGGGGTTTGTTTAAGCCTGTTCGTCATTCTTAGGTCTGTACCTCCACGTGCTTAGGTCCCGTTTATCTTTTTTGAACTTGCACGTGAAGGGGAGTGTTGAAATCCCACATCTCCCAAATAAGGTCCTTCATATAGTTTCACATACCTGTTTGGGCTCTCCACCTAATTAGCTTAGGCTTCTAGGTGGGAAACTTAATAATTCTAAAAAGCTTTTTTGACGCTTGTGTCAAGGCATGGCATTTCTCAAATACCTTCAGGTTTAAAAATTAAGGCTTCACAAGCTGAGGCATAGTGAAAGTTGCACTTCTTGTGTCTTTTTTATGTGTTGACTCAGGAGGGATGTGCCTTGTGTGACCCATGTTTTGAATCTCTCTCTCTCTCTCTTCCAATTTGGGAAGTGACAATGGCATTCCTATGTTATTTCGTTGTGTGTATAACATTTTACTTTGTTTCTTGTAATAACTCGTAATCTTCTTAAAGATTAAGATAAGATAATGCTTTATGCCTTAAAACTTGCACTTCATTTTATAGGAAGTAAAACGCCCCGCTTCATTCTTTTGCCTTTGAAAATGTTGTTTGATATTTTATATTTTCTGTTTAATCAATCATAATAGTAGGTCTAGAATGCTCCTAAAATGTCAAATCTATACTTCTCTCTCTCTCTCTCTCTCTCTCTCTCTCTCTGTGTGTAGAATTATTTGTTATTGAAAATTTTAAATATTTACATATATTTTTTAGATAAAAAATTCAAAATTAGGAAAGCTTATGCCTTGCCTCAAGGGTGGTAAAATGCCTTGCCTTGTGCTTAAAAACTATAATCAACATTAACAAAAATTATTGTTTGAAATTCTGGAACCATTTTTTTTTTTATCACCTTTAATTTAATACATATGTTTAATGTCAAAATAAAAAAATAAAAAAATCCCTCCTACTGAATAAAATTATAGAAAAATTATTCAATACTTAACTCAATTCAACAAAGCCCCTCCCAATTTCTTAGGTTTGGCTGCATGAATCCCTTTTTGCCTCTGAGCTCTATTTGGGACTATGTCTTCCTTTCAATCTTTGGCAAGTGTGTCCTTTCTTACCGCTTTGAACCACATAAGAGGCAAAGGATGTTAAAAAAATATCATTAAGTGGACATTCTGGTTCCTTTTGAAGGCTAAAACAGTCTCATCATTGTAATCAAATTGCAAAAGTTAATATTACATTATTTATAGCACATGTAATAGCATGCACAAGTTTAGTCTATGAAGCATGGTACTCCTAAAAATGAGCCTTGTTAGTGTTAGACACTTAAAAAAACATGTGTTATGTGTTTAGACGTGTATTGGACAAGTCGCAGACATGTTCATTCTAAATGTTGGCCAAAAATAATTGTTTGCTTTATAACCCACATTATGGGTTAGGTGTTTAATCAAAAAGGAAAGAACATCTCTTTCTGATAATCTATTTTTCATTTTTCTTGTTCAGAAAGAGTAGCTGGTTAATATGGTCACCCATCACTGTTTTCTTTAGCATAGTTGTTTTCTTAGAAGTTACTAAAGCATTGGTCATCCAGTGAAAAATAAATAAATGAGTAAAGCTTTAATTGAGTTTTCTATAAAAATGTTTTGCAATTTGTACTCTCTCTCTTTCTCACTCTCTTACTCATTGTTTTTGTTCTTCTTAACTTTTTTTTTTTTTTTCCTTTTTCCATTTACTTTTACCACTATATAAATAAAATGTCCCTCTTGTTACAGAAAAGACAAGGTCAGTCCAATTCCAAAAGCCGGAGCGAGAAGTTTAATCCTCATCAGGAGGAAGTTGCTTCTGGCTTTCCAATAGACCCACCCAGACCATCACAAGTTATGGAAGAAGCAAGTGTTGATCCCCAAGGTCATCATCATAAGAGAGCCTCCCATTCAGGGCCGCTGGTTCACCGAGCAGCATGGGTAAAAAGTGGGAAAAACTTAGATGACGCTCCAAAGATTTCGACTGGGGCTGACTTGTCAACAATGTCAGGTTTAGTAGCAGCAAGGAGGAGTTTGTTGTCTGAAGAGCGCAGGGAAAAGTCTGTTCCTTCACAACCAGAACTTCCAAAACTAATAGGCAGGTTTCCAGGATCCTTCAAGGAGGCCTCAGAATCCATGATACATCAGGATCAAAAGCATCAGACACAGGGTGTTGCAGGTTCTCATCAGAAAGAAGATGGAAGAACCAGCAACAAGGATCCGATTCTTGTAAGTAGTTTGATTAATGCTGCCTTTTTTTTTTTTTTTT
Organism: Hamamelis virginiana; assembly: GCA_017140935.1. Classification (NCBI taxonomy): domain Eukaryota; kingdom Viridiplantae; phylum Streptophyta; class Magnoliopsida; order Saxifragales; family Hamamelidaceae; genus Hamamelis; species Hamamelis virginiana. The sequence goes on along the minus strand of JAESVK010000506.1, from coordinate 1,663,229 downwards.
AACCTTTAGTTGTTTTGAATAGTAAATTCTTATTGAATTTCTTGGGCGTGAAACAAATGTTAATCTTGTTTCTAGTATGATGTCTTTTCAACCGATATTTATGCATTTGTTGAACTAGAAACATAATAGACGTGTGCTTCTTCTTCTTCTTCTTCTTCTTCTTTTTTATTTTTTATTATTTTTTATTATTTTTTAAGGTTATTTAACTAATATTCATACTAAAATTTTATGGAAGTGCTGTTGTGCACTGATCACAAATCTTGAAGCTAAATAACTGGAATTTTCTTCCAGAAATACTCCAGTTGTGCCTTGTTTTGGCTTTCCAAGTTTCACACGTAAATTTCTCCTTTTAAGGGTACAAGTGTTTGTTTTGTTTATGCATTTTCAGAGTGCTGATGCATTATTTGTGTTTATATCTTACTCCAGCTTGGCTATGGGTCAAAGGGTCACAAGATGCACTACTCTGGGCCACTGCTAGTTCAGTCAGGCAATGTGGATCAGATGCTGAAGGATCATGATAGGCAGATCCAAGAAGCCGTAAGAAGAGCACGGCTTGACAAGGCAAAAGTCAGGAAAGTTCAGATTGAGGGGAACCATGTATCAGCCAATTCATTATTTGTTTCCGGTCGTTGAGCTGGATTAACAAATGAAGAAAAGCATTGCCGAGAAGATCACTGCGGAAAAATCTGGGTGGTGATTCTCCTGTGAAATGAGTATTTAGGGGGTGGGTGTTGGAGTTTAGGTTGTATAGGGGGTTTCTAAGAAAGATGGCTGCTAGCCTTTTGTAGCTTAAGCTTATACGGAGTAGCTTATTGAGAAACCCTTCTCTCTCTCTCTCTCTCTCTCTGCATATTATCAAGTGTATTTTCTTTCCATTCTGCAATTGCAGTTTCTAAAATCTGGGCCATTCTTGTAGAGCTTATTATTTGCAGTAAGGTGTAGAGTTTATATGTTGTATTATGTGATGACATGTTTGTAGTTTTCTCCACATCGAAGGTGTCAAGGCAGGCATCAATATCGTGCCGACCTTTGGCCGGAACATTTTGTAGGAAGGAAAATCCTAGTTTCACAGCCACTTTTACTATAACCTCACTCACAAGTGCATGATATGGCAATGTCATGTCAGAGCAGAGCAATGCTGATATGGAATGCCATATACATTTCATGTCAGACACCAATATATTTGTTTTTTCGATGATGTGGCATGCCATGTAATCCATTGTCATGTAAGATGGTTGATGTGAATGGTAACCAAGCTGTATGCAGAAATGTGGGGTTGATGTCTTTGTGACTTTGTGAACTATATAAAGTTCGATCACAAACCCATTTGAATCGGTTAATAGTACAGATTTGATGCATTACATACCTGAAAAATTGTCCTTGTGGCGCCTGCGCCTATGTGAAATGCAGGACAAATGCCACATTATCTCTCAAGTTTGAGCCTACGTAGTACTGTATTATTTTCTTAAAATGTTCCTGTCTTGTACAAAAAAAATATATTAAATAGTTTGAAAAAACAGAAGGAATAAAAATCTCTAAAATAAAGTAGGAAATAACATGACAAATAGCTTAGATTTCTCAGAATTGTGTTTCATGAAATGGAATGGGAGTATCAGAATTGAAACTTGGTATTTAGGGTAAACTATTGAATGTATAGAATTTATAAGTATTGTCCATCTACTAAAATTACTGTAGATTCAGATCTTAGCCAGAGCAGACATATGAATATAAAATGCATTATGTTATTTAAAAAAAAAAAAAAAAAAACTGTGTACAATAAATGGGCTTGGTTTGGCTCACCCTAGCCTCCAGCTTTGGCACAAAACGTGGAACTAGTAGAACCTGAAATCCCTACACTCTTGGTCCGGAGTTAGCTTCAGCAAAAAATCTCATCACCAAACCCAATTCATTTGCTCACACTGCCACGCCTTACTTTCAGACAATGTCAGAATTTTAAAATATAGTTATGAAAAATTATGATTGCTGAAAACTATCAAAGTTTTTTACAGTGACATTTCTGAAAAACCGACCATTAAATTAATGTGATTTTTTGCAGACATGACATTCATAATTATAGTATTTAATTCAATGGCCAGTTTTTCAAAATATGTATCACACAATGATATATAACTCTTCATGTGAATATAACTTATATCCACGTACGTGGATTTGACCATTACTCGTGATATGGTAACCAAGCTCTATGCAGGGGAAGAGTGGGTGTGAAAGTCTCTGCGAACTATATAAAGTTTGATCACAAATCCATTTTTTATTAGGAGCTTTTTTCTTTAATTCTACAACCCTATCAATATGTTATGATTTGAAACACAAACCCACCTTCATGGCATCACCTCCATCACTCAAGTAGCCTAGTGGGCTTTTACAGTGGTGCAGAAGGGGCCTTGGCTGTTCTGTTTTGCAGGCTTTACTACCCTTAACATAAGGTTAATAGGACCATATCTAAGGCTGTTCTGTCCTTGTGTCTGCCCGCGCCTCCCAGCAGGACACATGTCATATTATTAAATCTGTGATTTTCATTCCATTTTATTGATATAAATTTATTACGTTTCTGTTAAAATCAACATTTTTTTCTTCTTTAAAAAGTGCGAATACAAGAATGTTTCAATATTCATTCATTAATAATATTAAAAAAAAATTAGAATAAAAGTAGATTTCAATAATAATAAAATACAAATTAACATGACAAAAATAGCTTAGATTATCAAGTAGTATCTTTCATGAAACAGAAGTATTAGGATTGGAACTTAGAATTCAGAATAAACTAATGAATGAGTAGAATTTGTAAATGTTGTCCATCTTCTAAAATTAGTTTGGATTCAAATCTTGATATAACAGACATATGGAAATAAGATGCATTCTGTTAATTAATTGGACATCTATTTAACATAAAAAAATCACATACATCCATACTTTCACTCAATATTGTGAAAAAATACTTTCACGTGAACGTACTTGATTTTCTGTTTGTTAAACGGATGTCCGATTAGCTGACAGAAGAATGCAATCTATCGCAAATTAATAGTATAAAAGATCAGTGTATCATAATTGATAACCTAGGGACGTAAAGCGTTTTTTGCTAATAGTATAAGGATCAATTTATAAATTTTCCAAATTGAATGCGAACTGTGAACACTGATTTTAGAAGACAAAAAAATTGTGTAGAATAAATAGGTTTGGTTTGGCTCACCTAGCCTCCAGCTTTGGCACAACACGTGGGACTAGCAGGGCCTGAAATCCTTACACTTTTGGTCCGGAGTTAGCTTCGGCAAAAATCTCATCACCGAACCAACTTCATTAGCCCTCAGTGCCACGTGTCACTCTCTCTACGTCTTATTTCGCACTCAATTATTAATTAATTAATCACTCCACACTATCCAGCCTTTACTTTAACCAATCACTTCCCCCCCTCTCTCTCTCCATCCTTCTCTGTCTCTCTTTCTTCTCTTTCTCTCTCTATATATCTCCATACATGTCCTCTGTTGCTTGAGAATGCAGTGTTAGGGTTTCAGAACAGCCAAACGAAGCAAAGTAACGATCTTGAAGAATATACAAAGGTTCGTTACGACAATTTCATCCATGCCACAAAGCATTTGCTATATATATATACACACTCCACATATATCCATCATTAGCTGAATATTAAACATTATTTAATCAATTTTTTATTGTTTAATCACTTATCTTTTCCAATTATTTTATAGGTTTACTAGCATTTGGGATCTATTATTTTATATATTAATCAAATTCCACCCACTAATGTATATAATAATCCAATCTCTGTTTTTTATCTTTTTATTTTAAATAATCTTTCGGTGGGAGTCTGAGAATCATATTATACTATTGTTAATTAAAGATTAATGGTTAATTAATTTGAACCATTCATGGTTTAGTCATGGGTATTTGGCTTAATACTCCGTTTGAACTTTCCTCTTTGGGAACCACAGCTTGATGATCATTTTCCTAAAATGTTTTTATAATAGTATTATATTTATATAAATATCGTGGTCCAGTTGTCATGAGATTACTGTTTTGCCCCGCTCTCATTACAGCTAAAGGACGTGGTTATGCCACGTAGTTGACCTTGGAATAAAGCGGGAACCATAGGAAATGAAGATAACGAGGTAGTGCTAAAGGAGCAATAAAGTAATGACGCATGCCCAATAAGGATACTGACTGCTGAGTATGGAGCTTCCGAATCATAGAGAAATTGTTATTTTATTGAACACACGGTCTGTGTTTTCTGTGGGCATATTTTGTTCGTTTTTTTTTTTTTTTTGGCAATGATTTAAAAAAGAGAAATAGCTGGAATTTATGAGGCTGTGAAGCTTCGTCGTGTAAAGCCCAGTTGGGGTGTGTGTGGTTGTGTTTTCAGGTTGGTGCAGTTCAAGCAGCAGCTCCTTCTCTCATGGTGGTCCTGGTACCTCTCTCTCTCTCTACATATGTATGCGTAATATATTATTTGATGGGCAATTTGATTTTGCCGTGTTTCCTTAAGATTTGTTTAATTTTTCTTTGATGGGGTTTTGGTGATGTGGTGGTGCTTTTGTGCTGAAAATTGCTTTCACGTGTGTGTCATTGAATGAACGTGTGTACGTGTATGATTTGATGGGTAATTTGATTCGTCAGTATTTATGTATACATATTTAAAATTTCTATATGATCGGGTTTTTGTTGGTGGTGGTGCTGGATTGTTTGTGCTGAATACATGTGTACATGTGTGCATGTGTGTATTTTTTGATGGGTAAGTTGTTTTTCCTTTATTATTTTCTAGTTCTTTGAAGTGCTTGTGTTGATTGTGTTGGAAATTGCGTGATCAAAGTTATTTTTTTATATATTTTGTGCCCACAGGGGAGTTATTTTATATATGGTGAAGTTGAGGTGTTTGGCTTCAATTGTTGTTAGGTTTTGTGCGTTGGTTTGCTGGAAATGTGCATTTGATTCAAGATGGTTATGTTGGAAGTGAGAGAGTGTGGTAGAAGTCGGAGAATTCCTCCTTTTCTTGGTTGTGTATGTTCTGGCCTTCATGCAGCTATAGGTGGATGACAATGGAGGGTTTATCGGATTCAGGTTGGCAAAAGTCTGATTCTAGGGGATTGAATACTTCTGCGGTCTCAGACAGGAATCCGAGGGGGCTTCGTATCAACAGAACTGGCTTTTCAGGAGATGCATCGCATGATTCTGAGTATAGAGAGGAGAGAGATGGGATTGTGCTGGCTCACATTGATCAACTTAAAAACCAAGTTGGTTTTTCAGTGGACTGTGAAGATGAAGTAGCAGTGGACCCTTTTGTTCGTGCTGTAGAATGGGGTGATGTTAGCTTGAGGCAGTGGTTGGACAAACCAGAACGATCTGTTGATGTTGTTGAATGCTTCCACATATTTAGGCAAATAGTAGAGATTGTTAACATAGCACATTCACAAGGAATTGTTGTTCACAATGTGCGGCCTTCTTGCTTCATAATGTCTTCTTTCAACCGTGTCTCCTTCATTGAGTCAGCTTCTTGTTCGGATTCAGGTTCTGATTCTCTTGAGGATGGGCTGAACAGCCAAAATGTGGAGGTTAAGGGTTCATCCCCTCCTTTACCTCGTGACTTGCATCAGCC
>JAESVK010000506.1:1578222-1657596 GCA_017140935.1 Hamamelis virginiana | reverse complement strand
TTAAAAAAGAAAGATTATAATTAATTTTATTAATCTCATTAATATTTTGAAAGCAATTCCTATAATGTAGGTACAGCTTGTCCATGAAAAGCCAACTATTGTACTGAATGTAACTTGAATATAATATGAATATATATATTGAAGTATAAATTTGTCTGGTCCTTGATTCTAATTTTCAGGTTTGCTAAATCTGGTTTTCAGACCTCTTTTACATTTTGATGTTTGTAACCATCATTGTAACATATTTTTAATGAGGTAACTGGAACACTGGATTATGGTTTTCGCCATTCCACTCTGGCAGTTGGAGGCTTTTCTAGTTGGTGATTATATTCAGTTTTAGCAAAGCCCATTGGCATTCAATGAAATTTGGTTGGTGCTTTTCACAGCATCATACTTATTGCCATAGGTGAAAGTCAATACAATGTTACTAATAGTTTTGAGTAGCATTCTCATAGGTGCCTGTATAACACTTCTAGGTGGTTGAAGGTCAGGACCATAACTTATAACCTAAGGAGTGATGGCAGTACTCTAGATTTAATTAGTTTACTAGCTATTCCATTTAACTTCAAGATGAATACATCTGGAAAGCTTGAAAATTACTCTCAACGAATGCAAGAGGCAAAATTGGATAAAATTCATGTTAATATTTTGTGGAGGGAAGCATTAGCCATATATAAATCTACCAATATTTCCCTAGTCCGGTGCCACATCAGAACTATGCATTTAGGTTCTACCCACTGGAAGCTGAATTTAAGCTACCATTGTCCCAGTCATCATGAATAACAAATATGGCAATTCTATGTACTCTTCTCTACAGCCCTCTATCAAACAAAGCATCTGCCCAACTCTTCTCACATTGAAGGCAGAAATGCAAAGGATGCACTTAGTTGTGAAGGAATTTGCATCTAATTGATTTTCTTTTATGCTTTATGTTGTATACCTCACATGTATAGGATTTCGCTTTCGTCCATAAAATTTATATATAAATGCAGTACTTTTACTTGATTAAAAAGAAAGGAAGGAAATGCAAAGGATACACTTAGTTGCTCAAATGGAGTTTGCGTCAGCCTTGAGACACAAATCGCTTATGTACTTGGGTCTCAGTTTTTTTTCCCAATTTAATTTATATCTTATGAGGGACAATGATGTGATTTGTTCCCTGAAAATATTCCTGTCTATTTATGAGTTACATTCATTGTGTTAGGACTTAGGAGTAAAAAGCATACCTAAAATATGACACAGACATTGAAACTGGCGGTTAGTATCTGCACTGTCAAAATAATGGTTTTGGATAGTGATATGGATATGTGAGTGTGATATGGGTTTCTTATCTTTTTCAAATTTTCAGGATTTGCTTGTGTCTTACCTTATGTGTTTGCTTCTTTTATTAATACTAATATATCATTGATTGGGACTCGGATTGTCTAATTAAAACAATGTAGTGCTAAGGGACCTGTCAAATATCTCAAGATCAGGGAGTAACTTGTGGGGCCAGCCAATTTTTTAATAGCATGAACCAAAGCATGGTTGAGTTGCTGAGCTCGAGGGGGAAACTAAATATTGCTAAATACTGTTTTGTCTTGTCCAAAAGATAGGAAATTTTTTTGAGAGAGCTAAAAGCATAGTAGGATAGAAAAAACGTTTCATGCTTTGAATTTGAGAGTAAACCTGACTGTTTTCCACTGATGGTGCTACATCAGCGTGTTTCTTGCTTTTCAAGATGTGAATATATGGCTTTCTTAGAGAAATACGATAGCTTATTGCAAATTTAAGTAGGTACCTTTTTTTTTTTGAACCACACTGAACCTCTAATATTGGGCAGCCCTTCATGTAGAAATAAGGTTAACTACAATCAAGTATAGGTGGGCTAGAATTTTGCTTTCCTTTTGTAGATGGAATAAAGGTTGATTTGGTTATATTTTATGGATATTATGATACAAATTGGTGCTAACTTCAATTGGATTCATAGATTTTCTAATGGAGAAGTGGATTTCTAGGCAAAGGGAGGAATCACTATGTTGCTGTGAACTTTCATAGGCTATTTTTATCCTCCTTGAGCTTCTTTGTTTGAATGCTTTTTGTTGTATTGGTAAGCAAGGGGTTGGAACCAATTATATATAATTATATCCTGCAAACATACTTTCATAGACTATTTTTATCCTCCTTGAGCTGTATTGGTAAGCAAGGGGTTGGAACCAATTATACATAATTGTATCCAGCAAACATACTCTTCAAGTGGCATCTATGGTTAAGTGATTGCATCGATGGGGCCCACGTGGCCTTTGCTTGTCGCTCCACATGACCCAAATTAAATTGGGCTTAGACAAAAATTTTCTTTTTTGAAATTCTGGTTTGGACATGCCCCCATATTTGATTCAAAACCCGGTCTAGTCTCAGTTGGGCAACTCTTCAACCTAGTTTGTTGAAAGGATATATTTAAAGTATAGATAGATCTTACACTAACTAAATGAAATATTTAATTTGGATATTTTGGGTGCATTTGGATTGTTTAAATATGAATCGGGTCGCTGAGCTAGGTTAGGTCTGACAGGTGACCCTTCTTTTGTGGAGGGGGAGTGGGGTTGGGGATAAGAGGTTTTATAGTTGACTTCGTGCATGTTTAAGTTCAACCTGTGACCAATCTGAAACGCTTAAATTAAACTCAAGCCAATTTCTTTTTACACTGATAGCTGCCTAAGGTTCTAATAGATTTGTGCATAATTTAAATTCACTTGATGTATTCTGTTGGAGGGGTGGATTGGAAATAGATTGGAGAATTGGAGTAATTATAAAAAATGTCATGCTGGAGTGCAGTCATACACCGTTTGACAAAAGAAGCTACATGAGCAATGTTGGATTATGTTTTGATCTCTTATTTGACATTTTAAGGAATTTGTTTTTATTAATTTAACATAAAATAACTCTTTATCTGTAGGATATCGATAAAATCATCAATTGCTTTTCATTAGGAATGAAAATGTCAAAAATCAAATCCTCTTATACATTATTTGAAGGGACGTAATTAGTCTGGAAATACATTTAGTTGCATAAGTATCATTTTGTAATTTTTTAGTAGATGTATGAGCTGCTTGATTAATTTATTTCCTATGTGTGATTAGTTATAACCGCCCTTTATTTTTTCTTCATTCATTCTAGTCGTAAACTAATTTATGGGAAAATCTAATGTCTGCTGTCTTTGTTTATTCCAATTTCCAATGTTAGCATTTTAGAAACCCCCTCATTCATTCCTTGAATGTGATATGCTTTCCATCGATTTTTTTTTTTTCATGGTTATGGAGCTTGCTGCCGACTATTAATAAACAATTTTACTTTTTTACTGTTTGCTGAAATTTTCATAATCTAATATTTTTATGTGTGTGTAATAGTGAATTGTTACAAAGTGAATTCCTTAATGAACCAAGAGATAATTTGGATGTACGCGAAGCAGCAATAGAGCTCAGAGACAGAATAGAGGAGCAGGAGTTGTTGCTGGAGTTTCTTTTGCTGATACAACAAAGAAAACAGGAAGCTGCTGATAAGTTGCAAGAAACAATTTCTTTCCTATCTTTTGATATTGAAGAAGTCGCAAAGCAGCAAACAGTTCTTGAGAAAAAGGGAGGCTCACATCCTCAGCTGAGCAAGGATGGTCATTCAGTGTCAGATCTCCCTTCAATGAATATCGTTGAGAATGAGGGTTCTGCTAGCTTGGGGTCCAGAAAACGATTCAGACCTGGCCTTCAAACTCACAATGTAGAGGAATTTGATGATAATCTTGATGAGGGCCAGAAGTCAGACACACTTGCAGAAAATCAAGAGAGTATTCTTTCCAAAAGTTCTCGATTAATGAAGAACTTTAAGAAACTCGAGTTAGCTTATTTTTTGACGAGACGCAGGCCGATCAAGTCATCAGGCAGACCAGTGGCCAGACATTCATCAATAAGTAGTGATGGTAGAGGGTCTATTGTCATAACGGAAAGAAGTTCTGTCAATAACTTGGTATCAAAGGAACGGTGTAGCGAGGGCAGACAAAGTGGATGGATAAATCCATTTCTTGAGGGTCTGTGCAAGTATCTCTCTTTCAGTAAGTTGAAAGTTAAGGCAGACTTGAAGCAAGGAGATCTGTTAAATTCTTCCAACCTAGTATGCTCTCTCAGTTTTGATCGCGATGGAGAATTTTTTGCTACAGCTGGCGTAAATAAGAAGATTAAAGTATTTGAATGTGATACCATTCTAAACGAAGATCGTGATATCCACTATCCAGTAGTTGAAATGGCTACTAGGTCAAAGCTAAGCAGCATATGTTGGAATAGCTATATTAAAAGTCAGATTGCTTCAAGTAACTTTGAAGGTGTAGTGCAGGTAGGTAAAGCCTTATTTCTCATTCACCTTCCGCTTTCTTTTACTTAATGTTAATTTAGTGGTTTCACTGAAACATATTCAGGTATGGGATGTTACAAGAAGTCAAGTACTTATGGAGATGAGAGAGCATGAGAGGCGTGTATGGTCCATCGACTTCTCAGCAGCAGATCCTACAATGTTGGCTAGTGGCAGTGACGATGGTTCTGTCAAGCTCTGGAGTATCAATCAGGCAATTCTATTTTTGCACTTGGTGGATGTCAGCTTTGAAACTAAACGTACTGCAGTCATCTAATTACAATTACTGCGTATATTTTATTCTGGATGTGTAATAAGTTGTTTCTCTTACGTTGGCTTCTACCGCAGGGAGCAAGTGTTGGTACCATCAAAACAAAGGCCAATGTCTGCTGTGTTCAGTTTCCCTTGGATTCTGGCCGTTCCCTCGCATTTGGTTCAGCGGATCATAAAATTTATTACTATGATCTTCGCAACTCAAAAATGCCTCTGTGCACTTTAATTGGGCACAACAAAACTGTCAGCTATGTCAAGTTTGTAGATTCAACAAATCTTGTTTCTGCATCTACGGATAACACGCTGAAGCTTTGGGATTTGTCGATGTGTACATCTCGAGTTCTTGACAGTCCTCTTCAATCATTCACAGGCCACGTAAATGTAAAGGTACATTTTTTATATTATATTTTATCAAGCAGCTCTGTGCATATATTATGAAACTTTATCTGTATACGTGCTATTAGCTCAAGGTTGTGATCAGTTCAATAATGCTGCTATTCCTCTTGTTCCTGTTATTAAAATTACATGGTTAGTTGATGGATTCGTTTCAACAAGTTAAATGGGAAAAAAAATGTTACCTTGCAGATCACAAATTATTTGGTCAGAGTTAGTGCACAGTTGACCCACAATAAGGGGAACCAATATGAAGTCTTCCTTAAGTGTAGGATATATCATTTCAAATTTTGTTGGGGCATGTACTTGTTGAATTTTTTATTATTATTTAAATCATTGTGTGTAGCACTGTATCGGCATTCATTTCAAATATATTGTCTTTTAGATTTTCATATTCACGAAATCAAAGTTTTACCGTTATCATCAGAATTACTAAAGTGAAGCCCTTGTTAGATTTACACTCCACTTACTGATCAATTTTATGTGGACAATTTACCCTCTTCAATTCTTTCTTTAGTTATCATTTAACTTTGATAGTTATTCCAGCATATGTTTTGGGTACCAGACATAAGATTTCAAGAAATAATTAAAAATAAGTGAACATTATGGTCTTGCTAGATCATTAAGTCATAACTCACCTATATATGGGTAATTTTCATTATAACTCATTCTGCCTCGGAAGACTTGGGAAAACATGTTATGCTTGGTTAAAAATCTCACATGGGTCTCATTGCTGAACTAGTATTATATTTGGCCATATGCTCATGAGAAAAATCTGTCATGAATCCTATGTCTTGAGACTCATCTATAGCCTGAAGCCCTGAAGAATGCTTTTTTGCTCTTTACTGAAGAACCTTTGGTCAATGGAAAATGCTTTTTCCCCCTTCTTTATGGGTATCACCTTTTATTTTCCTTGCTTATTAAGATATTTTCCCACTGTTTGCATATTGGTAATATTAGACAGGCAAAATAATGATATGTTTTTCGATTTGTGTAAGTATGTTATTTCCATATATAAATTCCTTATTGAAATAAGCCTGTGATTTACATATATTTTATTGCTAATGGATGTTCTCCCGATTCCAGAACTTTGTGGGTTTATCTGTCTCTGATGGTTACATTGCTACAGGCTCAGAAACAAATGAGGTATTTCATTCATCAATCATGTGTTTATTGATTAGTCAAGCAGCTTTTGGTACCTATTATTTTGCTAGGTTCTTCATGTCACCTGTGGTGATGAGACAAAGCTATTTTTCTGTTTCTCCTTCTTGAATATAATTAACAAAGGCTTGTCTCTTAAATTCACACAAACTCTCCATTTAACTCATAAAATCTTAAGGCGGCTTTTGGAATCAATTTCAAGAAATAATGGTTTCTTATGGCCACTAGAGTTCAATATGCAATTTGCTTGGAAATCAAGCAATCAGTTTGCTGTGTTATCTGCTAGCACATTATTGGTAGAGTGGTTCCTAGAAAAATCAGGTGCCACATGGTTTTTGGGAGTAGTTAGAAAGGTCTGTTCTAGATGTTGGGAAAGAAGTAATTTTAGAATTTAAATTTCTACCGAAGATATTTTTGCTTCCTCTGCATTTTTGGAAAGAGTATCCCTTGACAGAGGTGCATATCTCTGCAATTCCTTTTTCGTTGTTGTGCCATTCATGCAATTGCCTTCTTGAATTGTCCTTTAAAGACAATTGTCATTTGTATTTCATTGGAAAGAGAGGACATTCCCAACTGTCATGTCATGTAATTACCAATTGCAACAATTTTTCATGTTTTAGAGAAAGTAATTTCTACTGGATGTGTTGTTGATGCTAGATAGGCCATTAAAAGTTACTGTAGTGAATATAAGAAGTGTTTCTTTCCTTGAAGCTTCTTTCCATTGTACGTTATATAAGTTTTATTCCCAAATTTGGTCAAATCACAACTGTTTTTTTTAAGTTGCATAACTAACTTAAACCACCGCTCCCTTCGGGGCACTCCAAAACACCAAAAATAAAAAATAAAAAATTCAAACAATAACAACAAAAGAGTTGCATAAGTTACTAATTACATTTAAGGATCTTTTGTGCTCTGGTATTGGCATTTGGTGTAACATTGGCTATGAAATTGTATGTGTGTGTGTGTGTCAAATAAGTAGAAAATGGAAGGACAATGATGAATGTTTAAATTTCCGGATGAAAATAATACCTCTCTAATACAGTATCAATTGCTCATCTTATCTACCTGCAAGCATCAATTTTGAGTGCCTAGGAAAAAGATTTTTTATATTTTTTATCAGGGCATCAATTTTGAGTGATGGTATTTTACTATTGCATTTGCGGCATTTACTTTCTGTTAAATTGGGAAAGAAAAACCTCGTACAAACAGAAAGCAAACCCTTTTTTTTTTTTCATATTTATTTATTTTTTTACTGATCCAGCACTCAGCTTGATTCATTGGTTGCTTTATCCCTTTTGTACTATCAGTGGCTTGTTTATGAAAAAACTAAAGTTATTACTTTCAGTAGACTATAGGATGTACAAAACTAAAGGAATTGTTTTAAAAAAAATCCAGACATCCAAGTTTAGTTGCTTTCTTCCTTTCTCTGTTATTCTCTTTTGGTGGAAGCTTAAATTAAGTGTGAAACTTGCAATAGTGCATTCAACATCACAAAATTGCTTTTGTTACAGAATTTTTGAACCTCATTAAGAAGATTGAACTTGTAACGCAAATAAAATTGGTTTGTTAGGTTAAATCTTCCTCACTATTTTATTGTATGAAAATAAACTCAACTCCAACATACAAAAAGTTTTGTATGAAAGTGCTTCACGAAGGTTTCAGTTTTTTTTTTTTTTTGGTTCAGTTTGCAATCATTACTCTTTTTTGCATTATCATATTAATGTGTTCTTGCGTTTGCTAATCACTTGTGCTAATTGATATTCATTTATTGATGCTGTTTTCTAGTCTTTTTTGGAACAGGTTTTCATTTACCACAAAGCTTTCCCTATGCCGGCGTTATCATTCAAATTTAACACCATGGACCCACTTTCTGGTCATGAAATGGAGGATAGCGCACAGTTCATCTCTTCTGTATGTTGGCGTGGTCAGTCGTCCACTTTAGTTGCTGCAAATTCCACAGGGAACATCAAGCTTTTGGAGATGGTTTAGGCTGTGCCCTACAAATTTATTTTTGATTACTTCAAAAAGGAAAGGTGGTGTTGGGGGAGGGGAGGAAATCAATAGGGAAGAAAACTCAGATCAAAGGAGCAATTGTAATGAGATAGAGGCTTCAAAGTAATGGTTATAAAAATTAGATATCGCTGATCAACATAAAAATTTTGGCATTAGATAGCGGATGCTGTTGACATGAAGAGTGAGAATTATGTTGATCAAATGTACTATAGATAAAGATTTATAAGCCCAAAAAAAAAAAAAAAAAAAAAAAAAACGAGTGAAAATTGGCATTCGTGTATATTTTGTAATGCTCACAGTAAATATTCATTTTTTTTAATTACAAGGAATCATCAAGTTAAATATCCATTTTTATATGGTTTTATTGGATGGGCCTTGGCTTGTAACTTCCTAGATGCCTGTTGATTTTTAAATAAATAAACTAATTCACTGATATATTAGACAATATATGTATATATATAGTCAAATGATCAAGTAAGGGATATTTTATTTTATTAAAATCAGCTAATATTTCTTGACCGTTAATACTCGGGTATGGTATGAGATCTAACGGTCATAGGATATTAGTTGATTTTAATAAAATAAGATAAACATTTATATATATATATATATATATATTATTTTGCATCAAGTTAAATAGATTTACGGGGAAGAAAATTGACTTATTATCAAGCAATAAAACCATTGATGACATGTTGGTCTAATGGCGTGTTATCGTGTATCCCCAAGGAGAGATATTGGATGCAAATATATGGATATGCATCGATAATCATTATAGGGGAGTTGGGGTAAGGGTAAGTATTTAATTATTTATTTTTTGTTATAAAAAAATTTGTAATAAAACTATGCATATATTTGTACTTTAACAATTATATAGAGATATTATAGTCAATTATAATTTTTTAAAATTTTATATTAACTTCAGGGGTGCAATGTAATCTGTTGACTGTCTTTATTTTTGACAGTGTTGTTGTCTTGAAGATAAGAAATCATAAAATTATAAAATTCGAAGAGCCTAAAGGCTACATGTTGGCCTCATAAATTATAAAAGTTTCTAATAAATTATTAACTTCAGGGGTGCAATGGGTCAAACTAATACGCTGAATCTTTTGTTTAAATCTTGGAAAAAGTAAAGAAAAGCAAAGGGAAAAATGAATTAACAAAATTGTAATTGTTGCATAGACTTTTTTTTTTTTTTTTTTAAATTACTGTTTAGAGTATGAAAGCAAGAAATTCGGACAGAGAATTCGGTTATTTTATTTTATTTATTTATTTGGGGCAGCCAGAAATGGTTAAATTAAGTTTGAAAACATGGTTGATTTTGGAATAAATTATGCGTCAAGTAGGTCATCATGAAAAGGGGTTAAACATTAACACTAATTAATGTTTGCCTGTCACGCTTTGGAATTAAACATTAATACTTTGACAAAACCATGATCCAACTCTATCTAATTAAAATAGACGTGCAATGCTTAAACCCTATTTGGATATCAAAATATTAAATGTTGCACTAAAATTATTCTTTCCAAGCTACAAACAGAGCCTAGAAAAAGAAGAAAACCTATTTTCAGATTTTTTTATTTTTTTTATTTTTTTATAATTTCAAATCTTCTTAACTCTATGAAGCAAGACCTGAGTTGTAATCAAAAGGGAACTCAAAGATCAGTGTCTTAGAAGATAAGCAACTGAGATGCAAATTTTCTGCCTAGAAATGACTTCCAAGGAACAAATAAAGCAGATAGAAATGACTAACAAACTTACTGCTTTTGATTCTTTTAAAAGTTGCTCAAAGAATCAAGAATGCTGCCGACAAAATCTGTTCGATCACTAATTTAAAATTAAAAGTCAAGCCAGTTGGCAAAAAATATTGGTTATCATTAATCACACAATAATTGTCATTGTCTTAGTCTCCATCGCCATCCGCATCATTAGTATGAACACCACCACCAATTTATCCTTCCTTTTCCTCCCAAAAACAATAATAATAAGTTAATAATTATGAATCAACATAATTTATGCAAGTACTCATCATGAGGTTGGTTCCAATGTCACAAAAATAAATAAAAATTGTGTATGCTTTTGGAATCTGTTATGGAGTAATTCTTCCCAACAAAAAGGAAAAACATGAAGAAAAAAATACAAATAACTAAACATCTTGACAATAACATTTGTAACAATTCTAGTTTTCTATTATGCTTAAGAACACTAAATAGAATTTCAAAAAAAAGTATTGCCCTAGTTTTTGTTTTCATTTTGTCGCAACTCCTCAATTTTCTTATTTATTTATTTATTTTTGCAATTATTTTGTCCAAAAGGATGGATTTGAGCCTTGAAAAGCTATAGGAAACAAATCCCCGGAAGAGAATCGTGTATTTTAAATTCTAGAGTTGGTAAAATAACAAAAGATCTAAATATTTCGAAGCCAACAAAATTTAAAGAATCATGAAGACGAGGGAAAAAGAAATATCAAACTATATAAGTGTGATAGTTTTTTTTACCAAAAAGGAACCAAGAAAAAGAAGGGCGATTGAGCTCCATCTTCGATTCCAACTGTGGAAAATGTTAAGAATTCCAACTCCTGCATCATCAGAATTCCTCGCTTGGATACAATTTATCCAATGTGTTATTGTTGGGCTGGTGGATTGAAACCCTTTTTTTTCCGCCAAACCGTCCGCAAGCAAGAATCTCCATGAATTCTATTTACATTGATTTTGACCCATCTGAGCTGTCATAACTAACCTAGTTATAAGGCGACGAAGCCTTTGAGCTCCTGGACCTGGTTTAAGCTTGGTAGGGTCCCCAACCTTGGAACAAGTGGGTTTGTCAGAGCACCAACCACCAGGGGTGAAGCTGCCATTTTTCCGGCCTAGTAAATCCTTATCAATCTTATCCAAGACAGGATCATCTCGTTTGAATTTCCGGGCAAAGGCAGCACTGCTTGCAATCATCTTGTTTGTGTCGTTAATGGAGAGGGTGTGTGGGTGCTGTTTGGGGGGAGTGTCCCAAGCAATGTAATGTAAGTCATGGTTGACAGCAGTCTCCACAAACTCCGGCACATTACATATGACAGTTTGAAAGTAGCCTTCAGGGGAAGAGAGAAAGTTTGTGTAGTACATAAGAAGGGTTCTTGGTAGGTTATCCCAACCCCATACGACGAATTCTACAAATGAATGCGAGAGAACCATCCATGCCGAACCTGCAGCAAAACTGGATATTATTTAACGGTACACCGCCATATTAAGAGAATAATTAGACTTCGAAAAAGTGAGGAAAAGCTGTCAATGTGTTTAAGGTGCAATTTTTCCTTTTGTTTTTTCTCTTTTGGTTATGATGCAGTTCCAACTTCCAGGCCAAAATAAAGGATGAGCACAATTTTTTGGTTGCATTATAACTACAAAGTTCCAAGTTTGGAGCAGTTGAAGCTTTAATAAAGAAAAAAAAAATCCCATAACATTGTATACCTTTGCTAATGTTTTGACTTCAAAATTTTAACTTCACAATATTTTGACAAATTTCAACAGATTAATTCCGCTATTAAAAGAATAACTGAAGTCTAACACTAACCATACTCAAAATTAAGAATTTCATTTTAACAGAGCTATAGTTGCGACAAAACCATCAGCTTAGAATAGAGAAAAAAACCTAGAGATATGGTATAGGTGAATTGCTAAATCCAACACATTTAACTGATTGATTGAAATGTTCAAGGCATTAAATTAATCTTTAACTTAGTTTCATGGTAATATTCAAGTGTAACTTAAACCAAGCCCACCCAATTAATTCCTAAAAAATCATGTACCATCTAATGTTTGTTGGGGAAAAAAAGAGGGTTGCCATAAATGTTGGAAAAAAACTACTTGGTTAGAGTTACATCATAGTTTTCACCTTAGATTTCTTTTTCCTTATAAAGATCTAGAGTAGGCTACTAGATATTGATCTACTGACCAATAGAAGTTACTCTTTGTTGCATTGCTTCCAAACAGATGCTAAAATGAATCCAACAGATACCAATATATATATACTGTCACAACTTATAAGTGAAACACCAAAGCACATTCAAAGATGTAAAGCAGAGTTTCATGGGTTGTCTTGGAACATTTCAACTTTACAAATTAGTCTGGCGAATAATCAAACATCAGTGGACAATTATATTAATTACCATAACACTATTATGATATAGGCATATAGGTGAGAGGAAGAACACTAACCAGTAAATAATTTAAACGCTGTTGGCAAATCTCTCTTTGGATTAACCCAGAACACATCTGACTTCTTCGACAAGTAGAGCCCTGGATCTATAATCAAAGGCATTGCCCTTTGACCCCTGCACAACAGAAGCAAAGATTATAATGTCTAAGATTAAAGAAATTGTTTATATATATATATATATATATATAGAGTGTGTGTGTGAGAGAGAGAGAGAGAGAGAGCTCACTCTTTCCAACCTAATCGGCTTGTGTGCTCGATGAAATTCAGATTTCGGTTTAAACGAGAAAACGTGTAAATAAGATCTGCATATCACAAGCTAAGTTAATAGAACAGTTTTTAAAGCAAAATATGTGTGTGTGTGCGCGCATATCATCCCTCACAGAAAAAAAAAATCGAAAAATAAATATACAAAATTATGAATGACACTAACCATCTTGAGTCACCAAAGGATAATCCGAAGCACTAAGGTTGATAAACCAATCCCATTCCTTACTTCTCCTAAGAAGAATGGCACAGGCATGAAGAGTATTTGCAACCATTGTTGGTCCTCTGTAAGTAACCATATTAGCTTTGGAAATCATGTGCACATTCCCAACCTTAGCAAAAACAGGATCCTTTTCTACTCGAGAAGCAAGCTCCAATCTTTCCTCTGCAGGAGACTCTAGGTCCAAATGAACAACATATTGGTTCGACGGATGATACAGTGCTTGAAGAGTTCTCCAAAGCTTATCTAAATCACCTTTCGATCCAGAAACCAAATAAGCAAAACGCGGATTCGGAGACCCAAAAGGAGGCGGTGGAGTTTGTGAAACCTTCGTCTCAACGAAAACTGAGTCTGTTTGGTTTCCCGAAACACGAGATGGGAAAATTGAGAATAACGAATTGATTGTGTGTAATGAAGAAACAAGACCCATGTTGAAGGAGGTTGCAAGAAGGAAAATACATACAAGAGAGCTTATAACCAGAGGAAATACCCATTTCTTCTCCATGTTTAGAGACCCCATTAGGCCATTACTAATCCTTATCATGGGTTCCAATTAATAAGCCTCACATCCCAATTTCCTTCAATTGCCAAACTCAACGGAACCAAATATTGAATCCAACAAAAAAAAAACAACAAAAAAAATTTATTCGCCTAAATGGGTTGAAATTCAGATCAAGACCACCTTCATAAAAATTCTGCTATTTGGACTTTCACCGTAGCTGTTAAATCAACACCCAAATAAAAATTAATTCATATCCTATTAAAGTAAAGTTATGAAGAAATCGAAACTTTCCTAAACAACTAGCTCAAGTATCAAAAATGGTATAATAATTAATCTTATATATATATATATATATATATATATAGAGAGAGAGAGAGAGAGAGAGAGACGTGAAAGACTAGAAAATATGTCAAAAATGTTGCATCAAGAAAATCGACAACAGCAAACAAATGGATCAAACAGAAAACTAAATAATTAATTAAGTCCTTCTCGTCAGTGAGCTAATATATACCTCATATTCCAAGACAATTCATGATAATGACTCAATGACTATAAAATAAAATTTAAATAAAACAAAGGCAAATCTTCGAATAATACGAATATATATGTATATATCTACAGCAGAACCCTAATTCACATATCCCATTACCAAGAACAGATTTTTAGATTATAATCAAAACGAATTGCATCGATAAAACACCATATTAACAACCCAGATGAACCAAAGTAACAATACCCAAATCATAAGATTAAAGCTTCAAATAACACAAGGGAAAAAAAAATATTAAAAATCAATAACAAATATATATATATAGAGAGAGAGACAGAGAAAGATTACATGGAGAATATTTCATTGAACAACATAATTAAAAAACAAAAAAAACAAACAAAGAGCAAAATATATAAATAATTACAAAGACATACCAGTAAGATTGAAGCAACACAAGCACATATGTATGTATATATATCGATACAAGTATAATGAAGAAATAAAAGAAACAGTGCTTCCGATGTGAAAAGAAGAACCTGAAACTGCAGGAGGAGAAGGAGGAGGAGCCGTTTGCGCAAGTTCAAGATGAGAGAGAAAGATAATAAAATAATAATGGGGATAAGAGAGAGAGAGAGAAGTGATTAGAGAACGCGAGATGTCTCACACATTGGGCGTTTCTGTCGCTGCGTTCTTGGGATGTTTGTAGGATTTGACCAAGACGGCAACCATTCTACTCCTAACTGTTTCTATGTGTGCTTTTATATATTTATATATTATATTTACATCATCTTATTATTATAATATTATATATATATAAATTATGTACGTATATAAAGGGAAAGCATATGACCATGACGGCCATTATTTGATCATCACTTGCTTTTGGACCTTCGATTCATCTTTTCACACTTGTGGGGTTTTGTCATTTGTGAGGAGATTCCAAGAACTTTACATTATTCTTACTTGGGGACAAAAATTCTCTCCCTTACTATAATATTGGGAGAAATTTATACTGTCAGGTTAGTGCGTGTCAATCACGATTCCCAGACCATCGTGATTTCAGTCATGCATGAATTAAACTTTTCAAATATATTGTATAAATGATATCTGGATTTTGTAAATTATATCAAATATTTAAATTATGTTTTGAGAACGGAATATTCTGTTCATACAGTTGTGCTCGATCGTATCTAGTTTATATTTAATTAAGGACCCTTTATGAGTTGGATTAATTAGGTGAGTTATGCCCAAGTGGATTAGATTTTAGAATAAGATAGGTTGAGTAGAATTTGAGTTTGAGAAGATTTTTATTAATTAGCTTGATATTGTTTTATTGGGGTGGCTTGTTGGTGTCCCTTTCGAATCCCCACAACACAGACTAGACCTATCAATACCCTACTACTTTTGAATCACATATCAATGCAAACTAGACCTATCAATACCCAACCACTATATTTATTCATATGGTATATTTATCCTTCAAAAATGATTATAAGTTATTTTAAAAATTAAATATAATCAATTTCTTGTTGAAAAAGGTTGTTAAATTTATTCATTATCATAAATTAAAGCAATCTCATCCAACTCAAATTGGAATCAAGTTAATTGCTTTTAAAAGAAAATTTGGAAATTTATGCAAAAGTACCAAGAGGTCCTTGAAAAATTTTAATTCTATCCCTAAATTTAGAGCTATTTTATACCATGAGGTCATTGAAATTTTCAAATTCTTTTGTATATTTGTTATACTAAATTTTTTTTGGATCTAGTGGTATAAAATACTTGTGTCAATGACTTATGGGTGTATAATTCAAAAATTGAGGAAATAATTTAAAATTAGCTTTGGTGAAATTTGGAGAAAATCAGTTGGTGTTTTTTTTTTTTCCCCCAAATGATAAAAATTCACTCCTATTACAAGCTCTCCTAATATTATCGGTAAGATTTTGTTATGTTTTTATATGCTTGAACCTGAAACTTTTTTCCAAAAAGGCAAAAAATGGGAATACATGCTGCTAGACTAAGACTGATAAAAAAAGTGTAAAATTGAAATGATAAACTTCAACAATAAGCTTAATGTTTTATTAGACCCAAATCTAATAATAATAATAATAGCGGAAAATTCTCAAAATTCTCAAAAAATTCACACATACTTGAAATTTATTTGAGGTTATGCCCTGATCTATTTAGTTGAGTTTTTATATCTCACCTCAATAAGGTCGTTCACTCTGAAGTTAATTTAGATTTAAGAGTAATAATTTTTTTTTTTTTTTTTTGTTTTTGTTTTAGGATATGATAATTTGATTACAAATGAATAGTGTGAAAAAATAAATTAAAATTTAATTGCTCTACCCTAAAAAAAAAAAAAAAAAAATTAATAATTTAAAACTCAAAATTTTGTGCATTAGTTCATGGAAACTTCAAATAATTCCAAAGTAGAATATTTCAAAGTCTTTTTTGTGCCACAGCCACCTTTCGGTCTTTCTCATGTTCATTGAAGTTGTTTATCACGCCCTCCAAACGCGCGTGAACTAAACATTCCGCATCTACCGGTCTCAACCTCCTTAATCCTGATTGTACGGGAGGTACTTCTATGGTCTTGCTTGTGTAGACCCTAACTTTATTCTCTCAAAGGCATTTTAGTGAAATAAAAAAAAATATATTTTCTTATACAAGCACGTAAAAATAATTACAGTGAAAAAATCGAAACAGATGCAGTTTTCACTGTTAGATTTTTTCACAATTTGTACTTTAGACACTGACCATAATATTATTATAGTTTTTTTCCATGCGTAAAAAAATATATTTAATCAAACATTTTGTTTTACAAAATACCGTTTCGCTTCGTACTCACAAAAATTTATGTAAGAACATACTTATGAGAAAATAATTGTGGTTAAGATTATGTTTGGTTGCGAGGAAACTTAAACAGTGAAGTGAAGTAACATGAAATTGAGTAGAGATAAAAGAAAAAAAAAATTGACAGTACTTGATTCTTTTACAAGTGTTTAGTGTACAAGTTCTAAAAAAAAATAAAAATTTTACATCATGTTTCGTTATGAATTTCAAAAATAGTTTTTTGTTTTTAAAGTTTAAGAATAGAGATTAGAAAACAATTTTATTTTTTATTTTTTATTTTCAATTTTCAATTTTCATATTATTTTTCTATTTAATAAATAAGTTAGCCGAACATATTTGTTTTGAACTATTTTATTTTATCTTTTAAATTTTGATAATATAAAACTGAAACGTTTTTAAAATTTTATTTTTTATTTTTTGGAACTCTGAAAATGAAAATTATTTTCGAAATTCATAGTTAAATATGTAGAAATGGTCAATTAAGGACTAGTCCTTAAACTTAATTTAAGATCAACTTTTCACTGGGATAGTTATTTTTGAAAAAAAAATGATCGTTAGATTAGATAAATTTTTTTTGTACTTCATGTTTGCCAAAAATTACAGTAATCCAATACTCGATTTTTAAAATACAGACTGTTAAATAACTATTACAACATCAATCGGTAAATATTGTTAGAGTATTGTACGAACTATATTTTCAAAATCGATTATCGAATCACTGTAATTTTTGAGAGACATGACATACAAAAAAAGATTATCTAATTCAAGATTCAACAATTAATTTTTCAAAATATCATTAACAGTGTGAGAAATTGATAATAAATTTTAAATTAATTTAATGATTGATCATTAAATAATCATTTGTGGTTAAATATGATCTTAAATTTTTTCAATGCACATGATACCTTGTGCTGTGAAAAATGAATCAGAAAAAATATTTTCTTTACTTCTTACATAAAAGAGTTAGATGATGGGATACAAAATTTCAACCACAACCAAAAATATAAAATGTGAGAATTTTTTAGGTGGCGTTTGGATAAGCTACCATTTTTTTGCTTTTTTAATTTTGGAAGTAGAAGCAACTTTTTGCTTCAACTATCAATTTTTTGGAAGTAAGAAGTACGTTTGGATAACAAAATTACTACCTGTTTTAAAAAACAAAAAATAAAAAACATGTTTGGATAACCAAAATTGCTACCTGTTTTAAAAAGCAGAAAACAAAAAGGTATACAAAACCAAAAATATCAGAAAATTTTACAGAAATTTTGACAAAATTTCGCCTGTAATTTGGACTTTTTCCATGTACAAACAGTCACACAAATCCACTTCCAAATGATCAAAAGTCAAAACCCCTTAAATCCAACAATCAAACTTGTATCAACCATATACATGATTTATAATCCAAATGCCCTGGCTTTTCCTTCACTTTTTTTAGACCCTTGATTTAAGTAGATCCAATGGTGGATATTACATCTCAGCTATCATCACACTTCCCTCATATTATCTCGTTAGATGCAGCCAGCAAAACCGGCGAAGATCAACGATCGAAGCTGTATTGTGAGAACCCCTCCACCACCAGCACTGCATCACGACAGAGAGCAGAAGAGGAAGCTCGGTGACGGAATGGGAAGAAGAACCAGGGGATTATCGATTATGAGGGACCCTAGCTTAAATTTCTGCAGAGTTTAAATTTCTGCAGAGTTGCGATTATCGATTGTGAGGGACCCTAGCTGGTGCGAGGCGAACGGCGACGGCGTGCTGGTGCGACGGCGAACGGCGAGATGGGTGCTGGTGCGACGGCGTGCTGGTGCGACGGCGAACGGCGAGATGGGTGCTGGTTAGGGCGGTCTGAATGAGAGAGATAGAGAAGAAAAAAGACAAGGATCGAGTCGGTTGAGGAGAAAAATATGATTTTTGCATCCATTGGGATTCGACTCTTGGGCCGGTCAATAATACTTCCGCTTTCTACTTTTTAAAGTTGTGAAAGCAACTTTTTTTTACTTCCACAAATTTTCAAAGTTTAGATAGTTACTTTCATGTAGTAAAAAGCAGAGTGGCTTACCAAACGTACTTTGCTACCAAAATTTTCATTTTCTTACTTTTTTAAGCAAAAAACAGGAAGTCGTAGCTTTGCCAAACGCGACCATTTTTAATATTCTTCCTATCCATCCAACGGAGGCCAACCACTTTTCCACGTATTGTCTCCTCTCATTGGTCAACCCTGTCCAATCAGGACAGATCGGCGGTCAGGAGTTGTAGGCTGAGCTCGTTATTGTATACATGCTTGACGCGTGGATATTAGTAAAGTATGTATACTTACCTTTGTCTATGGTTAAAAGCATATTAGAAATTCCCAGCGTGTTGTTTGAGAACCATATTGGAGAAAAAATATGAAATTTGGAACACGTGGACATTCTTTATGGTGAGGAAACCGAAAGATTCGATCAGCTAGTGACGTTATCGATTACCCAATCATTATCCTTGCTCCTGATGGATTTTGCGCCGTCCGATCTCATTCGGAGTAGGAAAATAAAATAAACGCAGAAACACAGATCGAGATCTATACATTAATATATGACGCATATATGACGTTTGCTTTGGCTACTGCACTGATTGAGGTCCCTAGCGGATGTAAAGTTTGGAAATTGGCTGGTATCTATTTTGTCTATTAAATATGATTCTAACTTGAAAAATACGTTCTTCCAATCAATATATATATATATTGATCCGTGCGATGCGCAGCAATTACAAATAGAATTATGATCATAAATTTATTAGCACGGCAATAATATTATCAGCAAGATATTATTACGTTTTTATATGCTTCCAATATATATATATATATATATATATATATATATATATATATATATACACATAAATGATCCACTAGGTCCACACCCCATTTGATAAATACGGTCCACTCTTTATTTGAATAGTTACGACAAGTATTTTAAAAAATCGACTGTTGGATTAAATACTTCTATTACGTATGTCATATTTACCAAAAATCACAGTGATCCAACGATCGGTTCATGAGAAAATTGTCTGTGAAAAAAACTAACACTTAAAGAACGATAAAATGTCAATTTTTTCACAGTCAGTTTTCTCATAAACCAACCGTTGGATCACTGTAATTTTTTGCAGGCATGATATAAATGAAATGAGCATCAAATCCAGCAGTCAGTTTTTGAAAATATGCTCAACAAGTGGCTTTAGAAGAGGCCATCTAATACAAGATGCATCAGGTGCACCTTATATTAACAGCTATATATATATATATATCATACTACCTATAAAAGTCTGAATCATGGAAAAACATTTTGTTTCCAAAAATATCCCTATAATCTATCTTAATGACTAAATTATCCCACATAACATACATTAAAATAACATCATTTGGTTTATTCATTGCCCATACCCTCATAAATTTATTTATTGCCCAAGTTATCCCTTGTATTTTAGTAGACTAAACGTTATGTCAGCTTCCTTTTATCTTCCCCATGCCATGTATCCGTTGCTTCATCAATTGCCGACCTTTCATTTGTCCTCCTCAATCCTCATGTTTAATTAACATCTTATAATCCAATTTAGTCATATGGTGGCATTATTCTTCATAGATTTTATAAATTGGCATTGCAATGCAGAATTGCAGATGGTTGCTCAACGAACAGTGCATTTCGCAAAGCAATTATCATAGGGACCCTCAGCATCCATGAAGCTTCTTTAGCAAATCAAAGTCTTAAGTTGCAACAGAGAAGTGATCAGGGATGTTTTCACCAATAATCTCCAAACACCATAAGCATATTTCCATCTTGGTATGTATAGTTCATTTATTCTATCTCCCTCTATATATATATATATATAAGGTATATCTTGTCCAAAATTATGTAAGATGATCTCTATAGGGCCAAATGCAAAATTAATTCTGAAAAACTGATTGTTGGATTAGATGAAGTATTTATAAATTTCATGTTCGCTAAAAATCATAGTGATCCAGTGGTTGGTTTCAGAAAAATTCCACATTGAAAAATTGTGACTTTTTTTTTCTTTAAATTTTCACCAATTCCAGTAATTTTTTCAGAAATTGACTATTGGATCACTGTGATTTTTGATAAATATGAAATTCATAAGTAGTTTATTTATTCATCTAAAAACGGTTGGTTTTTCAAAATTAGTTATGCATTTGCCCTATAGACATCACCTTATGCAACTTATGATAAAAGTAATGAACGTATATACGTATATATAAATATTTACTTATTTGTTTGTGTACCATGGCAAAGAAGGATTATTAATACATAGCAATTGTTAAATTTTATTTTATTGAGAATTTAGTGTGGCTTTTGGGATTTGTAGTCTTTGTAGTTCATATTTGTTTTATAATTTAGCTTCATTTACATATTTGTTTAGAGCCCTCAACTAAATTTTGTTGCATATGTTATTTTTATTTGGTTACATATGTTTGTACGTTCTATCAACCATCTTAGCATTTGTACTCCAGCCATGTTTGTTTAGTGACGTAGCTTCTTTGTATAGCACGTATTTGTTAGATTTATTGTATTTCTTCTCAATTTTAAAAATACTTGGCTTTTTTCTTTTTCTATTTTTGTTTGTCTATATTTGTGCTCTTATAGCTTCTCGAATTACGTACTCAATATTTCTTTAATCTTAATTTGCACAATGAATTGTTGTAACTCTAGCTGAATGGAGAGAGAAAAGTGTTAGGCTACAGAGAAAGACTGCAATTTGGGTACATGCACTATTAATGCTGCTTTGGCATTGCTTGGTGATACTCCCAATTTAATTTTTTTTGGTAAATTAATCTTCCCATTACCCTTTGTCTTGATTATTTTTTGGAATCATAAGAAAGAGCTCGATCTCCTTAATCTTCTATTTCTTTGTAACATGCCATTAAAAACTCCCATTAAATTTAATATTTAATTTAAATTTATATAAAAAAATTTTATAATAAAAATAATTCCACATGCAACACACGTGCACTAACTAGTATATATAAAGAATCATAGTACCCAAACTTTTGGCCTGAAAGGCACTCCGTGTTACATACTAAGGGAGTCCAAATTTGCTCATAATGAAATAAATTCATATTTATCTATATTTATGATATCGCAATCTTAATATATGTATTATGATTTTAAAAATTGAATTGTCCTGTAAATCCATTTCAACCGTTGAATTACTTATTAGAAGAACCTAATTATTGTTTCTCATTACGAACATATCCGAACTCGGAAGGAATCAGCCTCAACCTTGTGGGTCCCAAAAGTGAAGGAATATCGCGTTTTTAAACACACCCACGGCCCACCTCTTGGATTTTAATGTGGACGGCTATGTGTTTCATTGTAATTATCCACGTATACGTGTGATCGGCCGTTGGATTTTCAAACTGAAATGTGGACGTTATAAAAGCGCAGTCATTTGAGACAATTTGCTATATCCGCAGCTATCGGCAGCTCGATAGGGATAGGGATAGGGATAGGGATAGGGCCATAAGTTGGACCTGTCCTACTCGGGCCAAAACAGGCCCACAATAATTTGCATTTATGTTCTCCTATCTTCTTTATTTAAAATTCTGAATAACACCAGGCCAAGTAAGAAATTAAAAATGCGACCATTTAGACCCAAAAGTTACTTTATGAATCTCTAGAGGTGTGTTTGAGTCTACATATTTGGACCTTTTAATTTTTATATTTGAGAATATTACACTATCAAAATGGAAGTTTCTTCCATTTTTAATAGTACCATTGTGTTCCAGTGGACTTTAAATTAGAGGAATATATGATTGGGAGGTGATGGCTACTATTAAAAAATTTCTCAAATATGGGAAGCATTTGGCAATGGCAACCCCAAACGGAAGCTCATTGGAGATTTTCTAATATGTATACGAGATCGTGGTAGTTATGGCTTGATCAATACATCGAAAGTGAGTTTGGTTATCTCATGTGAAATGAATAATTTTATTATATTATGCATATAATTTTGTGTGAAACGATAGAAACTTACCCTTATTCCTAATCCTCCTAATATTAATAAATAGAAATCGGTGCATTTCTATGTATTTGAACTTGGAAATTTTCCTTTGAAAGTGGGAATATATGTCATTACGCCAACGGGACAGCTTGACTTACAGTTCAGGTGAGTTATTTATTTAGTTTGGAAGTTCAAGAGGGGTTTTGTGAAATTAATCCGCACTTCTATAGGGTTTAATATATTTATCCAAATTTAAAATAAATACATTTCTTGAATTTTTTAGAAATTGATCTTATAAAACTCATTATGGTGATGATTTTAAATTTATTAAATTATTGCTGGAAGTCTTTATAGAGCAGCATTATATTGATAGTGTTTTATTGAAATTACAAAGGCATTTCCATTGAATGCTAGAAAGGTGAAAAAAAATTGGATAGGGCATTGTTGGACACTTATATATATATATTTTTTTTTGTAAGAAGGGAAAGGAAGGGCATGTGGTGAAGAAACAAGGGCACTAAATAGGAGGGAAAAAAAAATCTAAACTGCTGTAAATATGGTGGATGACCACCCATCTTTTTCCTATGTAACTCCCTCTAACTTTAAGGCTTTGTAACATCCCCTCTAGCTTTAAGGCTTGTAACCTATACCCATTGGTCTCTCCCTAATTAATCTTGTAAGCCTATAAAAGGAGGACTTAGGCCCCTTGAATCATACACATGCAAGACAATTCTCCTATCTCTTCTACTTCTATCTTTTTCTTACTTTTACAATACGTTATCAGCACGAGGTTCTAACCAAGTTGTTTTAAGGTATGGATCTTAGTATTGGATCGCTCAGTTCCAAGATAAATGGTTGAGAGATATGTCTACCAGATAGTGCTACTACTCATACAATCCTTCGGGATCAAAAATATTTTTCCCAAATGACATTAGTTGAAGCTAATGTAAATACAATATCAGGTCCTGCAAACTTGATTGATGGTTCCGGAAAAGCCACTATAATGTTACCATGTGGCACGATATTTCATATTCACGATGCCTTATATTCAGTAAGATCTAGAAGAAATCTGCCAAGTTTTAAAGATATACGTCATAATGAATATCATATTGAGACCACATGTGAAAATAATAAAGAATATTTATGTATTACTCATATTGTTTCAAGCTAGAAGCTTGTAGTGGAAAAATTGCCTATTTTTTCTTCAGGATTGTATTATACCACTATAACAACAATTGAATTAAATATGATGATGAGCCAGAAGCTCTCTAATCCAAACATTTTTATGCTTTGGCATGATAGACTTGGGCTTCCAGGGTCAACAATGATGAGGCGAATTATTGAAAATTCACATGAACATCCATTAAAGAATCAGAAGATTCTTTTGTCTAGTGATTATCCATGTACTGTTTGTTCACAAGGAAAATTGATTATTAGTCAATCTCATACAAAAGTCTTTGTTGAATCCTAAACATTTTTGGAACGAATCTAAGGGGATATATGTAGACCAATTCATCCACCATGTGGACCATTTCGCTATTTCATGGTGTTAATAGATGCCCCATCCCGATGGTCACGTGGTTGCTTATTATCTACCCGCAATGTTGCATTTGTCAGGTTCCTTGCTCAAATCATTCGGTTACAAGCACATTTTCCAGATTATCCAATCAAGAAGATCCGTCTCAATAATGTTGGTGAATTTACGTCTAAAACATTTGATGATTATTGCATGTCAGTTTGGATTGAGGTGGAACATCCAATTGCTTATGTACACACACAGAATGGTTTAGCAGAAGCTTTTATCAAAGGACTCCAACTGATTGCTCGACCTTTGCTTATGAGGACAAAGTTACCTATTTCTGCTTGGGGACATGCCATTCTACATGCTGCAACATTGGTTTGTATTCGACCGACTGCTAATCACCAACAGTCACCATTTCAACTGGTACTTGGTCAAATTCAAGACATTTCCCATTTACGAGTGTTTGGATGCGCAGTACAAGTTCCAATTGCACCTCTACAACTCACAAAAATGGGCCCTCAACGTCGATTGGGAATATACATTGGTTTTGATTCACCATCAATCATCAGGTATCTTGAACCTTTGACAGGTGACGTTTTCAGAGCAAGATTTGCGGATTGCCATTTTGATGAGGTCAATTTCCCGTCGTTAGGGGAGATAAGCTACCAAAAGAGGAACGGCGTGAAATTGTTTGGAATGCATCATCCATGTCTCATCTCGACCCATGCACTGCTCAATGTGAAAATGAAGTACAGAGAATCACTCATCTTCAGAAAATTGCCAGCCAATTGCCTGGTGCATTTATAAATACAGCTAAAGTAACCAAGTCCTATATATCGGCTGCAAACACATCAACAATGCTCAATATACCAATTGGAAAAACTGTTATTAGCATTATCCATGACACGCCTGAAGCGTGGTCGACCCTTAGGTTCAAAATATTTAATTCCCCAGAAGAGGAAAACAAAATGGCAACAAAACACAAGTCTTAAAGAAAATAGCACTCCTGAAGAGGGTATTCCTACAATTTCTAAAATAATAACCCCCGAAGAGGAAAGTGTCATTGAAGTGACACATTCCCCTGAAGAGGCAATAGTCCATAAAGAGATACAAAATCATGAAGAGGCACAAATACTTGCAAATGATGAAATTTCCATAAATTATGCATCCACAGGGGAATTATGGGACCGTACAGAAGTGGTTATTAATGATGTATTTTGCTTTGCAGTAGCCACATAAATTTTAAAAGATGATGATGATCATGAGCCACGCAGTGTCAATGAATATTGCAATAGACATGATTGGTAAAAGTGGAAAGAAGCAATCCAAGTAGAAATGGATTCTCTAGAAAAATGCAAATTATTTGGACTTATAGTCCCAACACCCAATGATGTGAAACCTGTAGGTTACAAATGGGTGTTTGTAAGAAAACGTAATGATAAAAATGAAATTGCTAGATACAAAGCACGTCTAATGGCACAAGGTTTCTCACAAAGACCTGAGATTGATTATGAAGAAACGTATTCACTTTTGATGGATATTATTACGTTTCGATATTTAATTAGTCTTTCAGTCTCAGAAGAACTAGACATGCGTCTCATGGACGTAGTTACTACATATTTGTATGGCATGTTAGAAAATGATATTTATATGAAAGTTCCAGAAGGATTTCAATTACCTGAAGTAAATACATCACAACCACGAAATATATACTCAATTAAGTTGAGACGGTCATTATATGGATTAAAACAATATGGAAGAATGTGGTATAATCGTCTCAGTGAGTATTTTATCAAGGATGGGTATATTAAGAGCATCTCCAACCATGACTAGCCATTTTGGCTAGCCAAAATGCTCAAATAGTATTTTGCCTATCTAATTTGCCTTGTTAAATGGTTGTGCAATCCAACCATAATAGCTATTTGGCTAGCCATTTATATTTTAATATTTTTTTTAATATTCAAATTGTACCATGAAAAGAAGGATTTGTGAGAGATTGGTGATGTGGCAAAAATGCCTAGAGCACTCTCTCTCCTCAATGTCTAGGCAAATATGGCTCCCCATTTGGAGAATAGGCAAAATGCCTAGAGTTTTGCATGCTCCCTTGGAGAGGTGTTTTTTGGATTTGGGTAGGCAAAATGCTTAATATGAGGCTTTGCCTCTCATGGTTGGAGTTGCTCTAACAATCCTATATGCCCTTGTGTTTTTATAAAGAAATCAGAATTAGGATTTGCCATCCTTGCAGTATATGTTGATGATATAAATTTATTTGAGACTCTTGAAGAGTTCACAAAAGCGGCTAAATATTTAAAGGATGAGTTTGAGATGAAAGACTTAAGAAAAACTAAATATTGTTTCGGCCTGCAAATCGAGCATAAGTCTAATGGAATTCTCATACATCAGTTAACATATATTGAAAAGGTCTTGAGGCGATTTAACATGGATAAAGCACATCCATTAAGTTCTCCAATGGTTGTTAGATCCTTTGATGCTAAGAAAAATCATTTTCTTCCAAAAGAAGAAAATGAAGCAGTCCTTGGTCCTGAAGTACCATATCTTAGTGCAATTGGTACTTTGTTATACTTAGCACAATGTACAAAGCCAGATATTGCATTTTCAGTTAACTTGTTAGCAAGATTCAGCTCTGCACCAACTCGACGACACTGGAATGGCATGAAACATATCTTACGTTACCTTCATGGGACTACAAATTTGGGTTTATTTTATTCAAATGAATCAACTCTAAAAGGATATGCAAATTCTGGATACCTTTCTGATCCTCACAAGGCCCGCTCACAAACAGGGTATGTATTCACATGTGGCAATACTGCAATTTCTTGGCGATCAACTAAGCAGACTTTGACTGCCACTTCCTCTAATCACTCTGAGATAATTGCACTTCATGAAGCAAGCAGTGAATGTGCATGGTTAAGATCAGTGGTACAACACATTCGAAATGCACGTGGGTTATCTTTGATTACAAGCACTCCAACAACAATTTATGAAGACAATGCTGCGTGTATTGAACAAATCAAATAATGATACATCAAAGGTGACAGAACCAAGCATATCTCACCAAAGTTTTTCTTCACTTACGAACTCCAGAAGAGTCATGAAATTGAAGTGAAGCAAATACGGTCCAGTGATAATGCTGCAGATTTATTTACCAAAGCTTTGCCTTCATCAACATTCAAGAAATTGACATATGATATCGGGATGCGTCGTGTTTGTGATTAATCAAGTTGATACTCATCAGGGGGAGTATTATCATCAAGTCTACTGCTTATCTGGACATATGCACGCTGTACTCTTTTTCTTTCGTCTAGGTTTTGTCCCACTGGGTTTTACTGGCAAGGTTTTAACGAGTCAGTTTCTTTAGTGCATCCAACATCATTCTAAGATTTATAAAATATTGTACTCTTTTTCCTTTGCTACATTTTTTCCCACAGGATTTTTTATAGCAAGGTTTTAATGAGTCACATTATCTTAACGTGGTGGACATCCAAGGGAGAGTGTTATAAATATGGTGGATGATCACCCATCTTCTTCTTATCTAACTCCCTCTAGCTTTAAGGCTTTGTAACATCCCCTCTAGCTTTAAAACTTGTAACTTATACCCATTGGTCTCTCCCTAATTAATTTTGTAAGCCTATAAAAGGAAGACTTAGGCCCCTTGAATCATATACATGCAAGATAATTCTCCTATCTCTTCTACTTCTATCTTTTTCTTACTTTTACAATATAAACAAGTTAATGGTGGGGAAATGAATGTGTTTCCCACGTTGGGCAAGTTGGGCTTAAAATCTAAACAAGGTAAGGCCCATGTTGGGCAAGTTGGGCTTAAAATCGAATGTATTTCATAATGCCCATCTTGCAAATTAAATATGCCAATATGTGTACAATACCCATATAAACAAATGCATTTAATATCCAAAAACGTACATTGTAATTATTGAGAAACCAAGACCAAAGTCTACTTTTGTTGCTGCATTTAATGCAATCATGCCAGCTTACATTCTTTCTTAACTTTGAACTACTTATCTATTATATAAATAGCAATACGCTGCTGTGGTAAGTTTTATATTACTTTTTTAAAAAAAAAAATTTTCTTTTCTTTCCATAATTCTCTCATTTTATTCAATTTTTATTGGTTTTGGCCATATTTTAAAATGATAAGGCATTATATCATGGTCCAACTAATTAATTGAAACATATCCATGACATGTTTAATCTCTACTCTCTAGCATTTAAACAAAATAATTAAAATAAAATCATATTTTAATATTTTTTAGTTATAATTTATATATATAAAATATAGTTCAACCGGCGTGCTTTTATAAGATGCACCTTACACAATTTTTAAAATATGTTGCATAAAGTGGCCTCTATAGCACCAAATACATACAAAATTTGAAAAATTGATAGTTGGAATAGATGAACCACTTATAAATTTTATGTTCACAGAAATTACAGTGATCCAATAGTCAGTTTCTAAAAAAATATCAGAGTGAAAATTTGTAAATTTTCTATTCTTTAACATGTGACTAGTTTTTTCCAATTTTTTTTTTCCAGAAACCGACTATTGGATCACTGTGATTTTTGGTGAATATAAAATTCATAAATATTTTATTTAATCCAACAGCCAATATTTTATATTTCATTCTAAATTTGACGGTATAGAAATCACCTTAAGCAGCTAATGGTGGTGTACCTTCCTGTATGATTCAATATATAAAAACTTCATTAAAAAAGGGAAAAAAATACTACTAGTTTTATAAAAGCCACCTGTTGAGAAGCTTTATCTAACAACGAAAGTGCTTACGTGCAAAGTTATTATTGGAAGCCTCCTGCAGATTATCCAAACGTCATATATCGAGTTCCCACTTCACAAGGCGCACATGGTAATTTACTAATTTGTTCAACGTCTAGGGGGTATTTATGTAATTTGGGTAAGGTTATATCTCGTAATCATCGAAATGACGTGTCGGAGTTAAAAACGTTAATAGATTCATCCAAGACACGCGTTTACCCAAAGTACAACATGGCAAACGACGAGAGAAACGCCAACTTATCGTATCTCGATCACCTCAAAACTACGTCGTTTCTCACAACTCCCTTCATCTCATAGTCACACCGTGACCCCACCCTCTAGAGTCTAGACTCTACTAGACTACTACCCTATTTAAAAAGAAAGTAGTTAATTATAGGTAACAATGAGAGACCAAACACTTCCTTATCTTTGTATTTATCTCTAATTAATTCAAATCATTTACTTTTAATCAAGAGGATAACAAATAGAGGAAGTTTAAAGAAAAAATATGAAAGCCTATAATTGATTTTTATTTATTTTTGTATTTTTTTTCGGTCATACGGCATATACGTATCAAACCCATGACCTTTTAGTTGAGAGTCGTGGACCCTCACGACCAACTAGACTAACTCCAATTGATTAAACGCTACTATTGATTAGAAATTAACCAGAAACACATTTTGTTGAGAATTTAAAGCAATTTTCTTCTAATAATATGACATAAGTCATTAAGTGGTTATTTCCAATCTTTATCATTAATTTTATACTACATCGTTGACCAACTTTTTGATTATTTGAGGTGAAAACGACTTACCAAAATAAAAATATCGTTACAGATACTATTTGTTTATTTATTTATGTATTTATTTATTTATTTTATCATTTTTCAGCTTATTGTTCGACATAATAATTAATGCCATATTGTTATATTAATATAATTAATTAATTAATTAATATAAAATATCTTATCATTTGTAAAATAGTATTTTCATACAATATAGATAAATATAATAATTGATAAGATATTTTATATTAATTATTATATTTATTTAATAGTTCTTATCTTGTCACTTATTCTATATATTTTTTATCACCTAATTAAATGATAAATTAATAAGTGATCGTGCTTTGTAACAATTTTTTTTTTTATTTTTCGAATCAATGCTTCAAAAGGTAACTCGATAATACAAATGATAAATGATTCCAATTCAGGAAATTAAAGACGTCAGTTCGAGTCTCACTCTTATTATTATTAAAAATGATTTTACAAATGTTTTGATAAATAATACAAATGATTTTACAGATCATCGGTATATCGTGAAATTTTTTATTTTTATTTTTGCCAAAGCTACGAAATGTCCGAATTGGACTAATCCATGCTTTCCATGTGAGGCCACTTCCCAATGAATTCGTATCATAAAAGAATTAACTCAGATGCAAAACTCAACAAGAATGCAGCTTAAATACTTCTAAGTTCTTATTAAAAATAAAGTAAAATTGAAAAGTTGTTACTTGAAAGGAATCCCATCACCATAGTAACATGTTTAACATGAATTAGAATTCTCTATTTGTATTTTTTGTTTTACTTGTATTTGTTTGATATCTTCAATCAGAACACATCATCAACAGTGAGAGATGAAAAATATATTTGAATGACATGGCATGATCTTAACATCTAAGTATATACAAATACAAAAAAGTATAAGCAGATTATCCAGATTCATTTAACATGAGACACATCTAACTGCATATTCGAAACCGTAGGGCAAGCGAGTAGACTCCCAATTAATGTTAATGACTTCTTAAAAACGGTAGTAGCCATGTTAGCATGTAGAAATTAATTATACTTGTAACAAAAAAAAAAAAAAATACCGAAATCTTCTAATATCTCTGCACACCCACCAAAATCACCCAACTTTCTCTCTCTAAGTATCACTGTGTCTCTCTCTCCACCTTCTCTCTAAATATATCACTGTGTCTCTCTCACACGTTTAAATAGGAAAAGGTCTTGGGTCTGTGAGAAAAGGGAAGAGATCTGACCCATTTTTTGCCTCTCGGACGGCCCTGTCAAAAGGGTCTTCTTCTCTAAATCTCTCCTGTAATATTTCCTTTCCTGGTAATAATTTCCCATTTCTCTCCCCTTTGCTTTTAATTTTTCTTTATGTTCTTTTACCCATTTTCTGCATTGTTATATGCTTTGTGATCTATTGCTCGATTTGTCAAAATCTCAATCATTTCTAGATTGCATTCAATTATATTTTCATCGAACGCACGCACGCACATGTATATGTATTTATATGTATGTGTTAATCCATCTCCTTTTTTTTTTCGTTTAAATCTTGAATTATGTACGATATGTTCTTTGCATGCTTGGTTTGTTTATGTGCAAAGTTTTGATCTTTTTTATTTGCTGGTTTCTATGATTTAATGGGTTGTTCTGATTGTAGTTTTGTTGAATGATTCAGAGATTGAGGGGAAACTATTCAGATTTGTTTATTTTTTTTTAGCCATTTACACATTTATATTTATGTCTGTGATGATTAATTCATTGAATATATTAAATGCTGAAAAGGGTTGCATGTAGATACTATTCCTGTTGATTTGTTTTGAATAATTCTTGAAACAATTGGTTGCTCTTGTAGTGTGTGTGTT
Organism: Hamamelis virginiana; assembly: GCA_017140935.1. Taxonomy (NCBI): domain Eukaryota; kingdom Viridiplantae; phylum Streptophyta; class Magnoliopsida; order Saxifragales; family Hamamelidaceae; genus Hamamelis; species Hamamelis virginiana. The sequence goes on along the minus strand of JAESVK010000506.1, from coordinate 1,625,866 downwards.
CAAATAGTTTTGTAGATTTACCTGTTTGGCTCTTTAGATTGAAAGATCTAACCTTAGAAAAATTCAGATCTTTGCACCTAACTTTTCTTCTTATATAAATCGGTTTGATGTGCACGGAGAGACCATTTTGATAATTGTCACTCAAGAAGGAAACTTGCAAAAGTAAATGGATTTGGTTTTTTTTGGTTTGTTTATTTAACCCTTGTGGGATTTTCTATTTAATGGGTTTCCTTATCTTTGTCGTATTCAACAGGATTTTTTGATTTTGTGAAGCTGTGAAACTATGGGTATGGAGGTTGCTGGATTTGAAATGGCCCCAGCCCCTATGGAGACTGGAACTGAAGGAGACAGTTCATTTTTGCATGAGAAGGAAAATGGGAAGTTGGATTCGGAACCGGGGCTCAATGAGCCCATAAAATTTGGTTCGCATGGAGATGAGCCTGTTAAAGGAGAAGTATCTGAAGTCGACTTCCCAAAAGATGCTGTCGTTGATTGGCCTGCACCGAAACAGATCCATACATTTTATTTTGTCAAGTATCGGTCATATGATGACCCAAAACTGAAAGCCAAACTTGATCAGGCTGATAAGGAGATTCAGAAGAAGAACCAAGCTCGATACCAGATCACTGAAGGATTAAAGGCCAAACGGGTAAGTTGACAGTTTTCCATTGCGATTGACTTATTTAGTGCGTACTTATTCTTTTATTAATACCAGTTATAGGTAATATGTATTAGAAAAACTACAATTTTGAAGCCTCAAAGACAATCATCCAAAATATCTCTAAATTATTGTTTGTTGGTTTATATTAGTGCCAAGTTAGGTTTTCAAAACTTTTTAGATCCTAGGAATCATTTGTTTATAAAATATTATTTATTAGAGGCCTTCTACAATGTTGAATTTTGTGTTCATATATTTTGGTCATAGCATCCAGTCTCATGATGAGCTGTGTGAGTTTCACTTGATACTCTAATGTATCAGCTCTGTTGGTATGGTTTTTTAATCAGGAGGATTGTCTTAGAGCATATTCCTTTGTGAGATTAATGATGGTAGATGTTGGCTTTCTAGTTGGCCCAGTTAGGTTTTTTGAACAGATAGCTCTGGCCAGTAGAAAGATAGGTCTGGACATTAGCCTTTGTGGAAGACAAATCTTTTTTTTTGGGGGCTCAACCTGTATTCATACTTGTAAATATTGGAACTGATTTGATTTTTTAATTATGACTAGGGACCTATTATGATTTTAAATTATTTAATATATATTTTTGTCATATTATTCTATTACATTAGTATCTCCAATGGAAATTTGTAGTGATTCATTGAAGAGACATTGCTTATGTAAATGGATTAACGGAAAAACATAAGTTGATGCAGAAATTCAAACTCCAACGTTAAAACATTTTATTCTACTGTTTTATTTATTTAATTTTTTCTTACAGTCGGAGCGAGCACAGGTGATTTCTCAATTGAAGTCTCTGACCGGTGAGGATAAGCAGTTCAGGATGATCATGGGTGAGAAGAGAAAGGAAATGGAACCTCTGCATCAGGCTTTGGGCAAGTTGCGTAATTCAAATGGTGCTAGTCGAGAGAGAGGTGGTTTATGCTCGTCTGAGGAAGAGTTAAATGATCTTGTAAGTTTAAACTGCAGCTGCTGAATAATGTTGTGGTTTATTAATTCGTTATGTGCTGTTTCCTTTTCTCTTCTATTTTTTGATTGGGAGTTGTCGATTCAGATTCAAAGCTTGCATTATCATATGCAACATGAGAGCATCCCTTTGGCCGAGGAGAAGAAACTCCTCAGGGAAATCAAACAGCTTGAACAGACGAGGGAAAAAGTTATTGCTAATGCTGCTATGCGGGCGAAGATTCAAGACTCATTGGGTCAAAAAGAAGCCATTCAAGACCAGGTTAAAGTAAGGCATTTGTTTGAATGACATTAAATATATGAAGTTGTATCTTGGATCCTGTTGTTTTGCTGTTTTCCCTTCTAGCTGTCCCAAGCTTTTATTTTTTACTTTTAATTTGGTAGATACTAATAATTTGCGGAACTGTCATTGTAGCTTATTGGTGTTGATTTGGATGGAGTAAGGAAGGAGCAACAAGCAATTAGGACCAAAATTAAGCACCTCGAGGATGAACTAAAGGCCATAGACATTGACATTAATTCTCTACAGGAGGAATTGGCATCTGTGACTGAAAAGAGGGACAAAGCATATACAAGTCTTCAAGAACTGAGAAAACAGCGCGATGAGGGAGTATGTTATTTCCCTTCCATTCATAGTTAGTGGTTAAAACATTCTTCATTTTGACCTAAAATGGATTGTGGTGTTATTTGCACTGTTGGTCTATACACACAGTAGCGTCTAAATACTTGTTGGCCCTATTCTAAATGAGTTGAATAAATCCATGCTAGAATACCCAATTTATCATTGAGGCAATACCTTGGCCATTAATTTGCATGGTCAAGTCTCCTTTCCTTCTCATAGATGTGTAAATAGGCCATAGCTGCACCAAAGTTGGTACTTGTACTCCTAGCATTTAATGAGTTAGGCAATCTGCAGTTGGTTTCATATAGGACTTCTTGTTATTATAAATAATTATTTATAATTTGTTTAATGCAAGAGTTTAAGATGCTGTCAGAGTTTCACATTTGAGTTGCCACAAAATGCAGTACCTTGATGATTTGTTAACTGGATTGCATGATTTGAAATGCACAGTATGTTTTTGTTCCAAAATACTAAATCTAGCAATGCTGAAAGTTCATCTAATTTTTCCTTTGTCTTTTATTTTTGTGAGGAGAAGTGAAAAATTACTTATTGAAATGCAATAGAATGTTGCATAACAAAGATGATAGTTTATTTAGCTGAGGGGTCATACTGTGTGGATGCTAGTAGTAATACCACTTTCCCGAACCTTGCACTTGAACCGTAAATCCACTCCACCAAACAGGAAGGGATGTCTATGTGGTGTCTACTGTGATGGAAAATTTCAAATAACATCTTACAATGTTTTCTAATTTAGGCTCTCTTGGATTTGATGGAAAACTTTTGTTGCAGAAGTGTTTCCCAGGAAATGATAATAAATTTCAGCTGTCAGTGATACTTTACGCTGGTGTTGATTGAAGAAACAAGATGAATTTTCACAAATTCTGCTAAAATATCCATCGAGATCGTTGCAGCCTTAAATTTTTTGTGAAAATTTTGCTGGGAACTATTCTCTATCAAAACAAACAGAACCTCAGCCTCTTTGGTTGGATAGTATTACAACCACTTCCACAAGGAAAACCCCATCTGCACCCTTGTACCCCATGTGTCTGTTTTGGGGGTTGACAAATTAGAAAGAGTCATAAGTGTAGAGCGTGTACATCTTATTATGCATTGTAGGACATCCTCTCTCTCTCTCTCCACCTTTTTTATGTTTGATGGAGCATTGCATGAAATCAGTTTTTACAAAATTTAATTGGAAAATAGGGTGATTTGAGGGAGAGTGAATAATGTATTGTCCATCTTAGAGGAGGACAATATAGTTTCTTTACATGTGTGGATTAGGAAGGTGATATATACTCTCAAGTCATAACGTTTAAGGGTTTGCCCAATGAAACAGGAAATAATGGCAGCTTACCATCGTAAATTTTCTATTTGCAAAGCATGATTTTCATAAGTTATGTGCTTGTGGAGGTCTAATCTCAGATTACCTTTGGAAATGCTGCTCCTGTAACTCCTAAACTTAGGTGGATTATGATTGCTCCATTTTATAAGAAAAACATACACTGGTGGACAGAACTCTTTAGAATTGATGCTAATTTTGCATATTCTGTATTTGCCTTGCGTGATGTTGTTTAGCAATTATAAGATCACTTTATTATTATCATTTTGCTGCTCACTTGTGCATACTACAGAGCCATCTTATGAAATTAACTAGTAGCTTGCACTGCAATGTAACCCCTTTAAAGTATTTTGAAAATTTAAAGAAATATTTAACTGCTTGAACACAAACCTGACCACTGTAGGTGCCATTTTAGTCTTGACACTCTTGAATTCACTTCTTATGCGCATTCTACGATATTCTGTTTTAGTGTCTGACAATTCAAGAAGCTTTGATCACCCCCCACCCCAAAAAAACAAAAACAAAAAACATAAAAACGAGAGAGTGAAAAAATACACAAAAAATGTTGAACGTGTTTTGCTATCTTTACTATATTCAGAGCTGCTTTACTATTTTTATCCAGTCTAGACTTCTAGTATTCCGTGAATATACCTGTAATTGGTATCTTCTTTTTACAGAATGCCTACTTTTACCAAAACCGTACGCTCCTTAACAATGCCCGAGAGTTTGCTGCAAAGAGGGATATTAAAGCCCTTGAGGAACTTTCAAATACGGAGGTTTGTTAAATTAGTCATTCTAATTTGTGTAGGACATTATATGGCTTTGCCATCTCAGCCTCATTTTTGATGTTGGCTTGGATCTTGTGCTTGATTAGGTTGAGAAATTTATGTCCCTCTGGAGCAGTAGTAAGGCTTTCAGGGATGATTACGAAAAAAGAATTTTGCCATCACTGGATAGTCGACAATTGAGCAGGGATGGACGGATGAGAAATCCTGATGAGAAGCCGTTGGTGGTACTGGAGGCGCCACCTGCTGAAACAGAGACTGTGGCAAAAGTTAATGTAAAAAGACCTAAGGAAGATTCCAAACACCCTCCAGAACATGTTACTCTCTCCACCCAGAAGATCCAGGAAGAAGCAAAGACCAAACCAACAGATTCGGGAGTTACATTAGAGCGTAGTGACATTGAAGAGAAAGAGGGAATCTCTAAGCTGCAAAAGGGTTCTTCTACAGACAATGAAGTTGATGCAGCAAAGTTGAAGGAGATGAAAAGACAAGAGGAGATTGCAAAAGCTAAGCTGGCCTCAGAAAGGAAGAAGAAGCAGGCAGAGAAAAATGCTGCAAAAGCAGCTACAAGAGCTCAGAAAGAAGCTGAAAAGAAGCTTAAGGAAATTATTATTTGATATCTTTATTTTTCCAGATTTCGCAAAATGTCCTTTCTCATTTGGAATTATGTAACTAATGCAGTTGTACTTTTAACTTGTTTCAGGAACGGGAAAAGAAAGCAAAGAAGAAAGCTGCATCATCTGCTCTTGCTATTGATTCTGGGGAACCAACTGAAGCAGATGAAGAGGTTGCTGAACCTGAAAATGCCAATGTGAATGTTGAAGCTCCAGTTCCATCAAAGAGTAAGGAACAAAAGGAGAATACTGTTAGGTACAGAAATCGTTCCAAAGGCCCAGATTCACTCCCAAAAGCAATTCTCAAGCGGAAAAAGTCAACCAACTACTGGGTATGGGCTGCTCCTGCTGCTCTGGTAGTTTTAATGCTTATAGTGCTCGTATACTATTATCTTCTCTGAAGAAGAGAGAGTAGAATTAAGCGAGTGTTGTGGACCAATTTTTCTGCTTGGTGAGCGTGTGTGTGGCTAGGTCTGTTGTAGCAAATTTAAGTTATTCTTGTTCTTTACATCCTGTGGGAGGGATGGACTTGAAAACTCATAAGGTTGGTAGCTCAGGCAGTCATACCGAGGGAACAAACTATATACATTTGGTTTGGTTGCTGTAATTTCAAATTTTGACTTCGTTCAAATTTCATGAATGTTATACGAAGCCTTTGCTTTTATACTGATGTTTATATAGCCGGGTTGGAATTGGATGATTATGATGTTGCAGGTCCACTAATTTTTTGGTTAATCTAGTGCTAATTTTGATTCTCTTCTTTGTAAGCATTTCCCTCCCAACTTGTAATGTTTTGTCCCCTCTGCATAATTTGTTCCCAGCTTGAGCTGAAAGGTAAGCGTCCATTCCATCATCCTGTCCATTTTCTAATTTTAAGTTGTTCGTTGCATTTTGTATATCACTCATACTCAAAAGAGGATTAATGAATCCTCTGTTGCCTTTAGTGCACAGGATTACCTCATCATCCTGCACCTCCAAATGATGATACCCAAGAGTTATAATCCTTGCTGCAGCATCCGCAGTTGCTTTGGTGATCCTTTCCTCTGTCTTACTTATAATTTGCTGATTCACTTTCTTCAGTCCCAACTCTTCTAATTTGCCTTAAGGCTCATGTTTGGATCACTAGAAAGCCTTCTTATGTTTGACGAGAAAGCATCAAGGATTCAAGGAGGGGTTTATCTCTGTTTGGCATCCACATGCACTAGGGTACAAACTGGGACATTTTTATACCAGATATTCTGTTTGGGTCTAGTGGCCCTTTCTTTGAATTTGTCTCAGCCCCAATAAATCACAGTGTGAGGTATCTCAATCATGGTTTAATCAATGACGCTGATAATTGCATTCTGAACTGGGGATTATAATTATAATATTGACTGTTAATAACACATATTATTATTTTTGTTTTTAATTTTAAACCAATGCGATAATATTTTAATGATAAAGCTATATGAAAGTATGTTAGGTACTGGATTTTGCTGTGGCTGTTCAAACAGTCAATGAATCCAAGTGACCAACTCCTCCTACCATTACACCGGTCTTAACCATCCGAATAAGAGAGGTGGCTGAACTGGCTGTTGCTGAAATTTCAATATGGCCCAGATCTCACTAAACTGATTCTCATTTTACTATTTTGGCTCTTAGGAGAAGTACATTTTTGCATGTAAAACATAACATGATAGGAGTTAGCTCTCCCTGAAATCCCAAAGAAGATGGAAATAATTCAGATTCTATGCCTTTGGTACAACGACTCGGAGTCTTGCTAGCCCAGGGTAACCAGCATCATTTGTCAAAATAGTTATTGTATTATTGCAGGCAGGAAAATAGTTAATTTGTCTGTTTTGGAAAAGGGTTCTCAGGAAGTTTCATTGTGTGAATTTTGGTCCTACTGGTGGGTCAGAACTTGAACTGTACGTTATTGAAATTGTTAAAAGGTTTCGGTTTTGACCTAGACTTCCATGGATTCAATTTGGTTTCCTCCCTTCTATAGTGAGTCAATTTTGATGCAAAGTCAAAGTCAACTTGCAAGAATAAATTGGTTTTTTGGGTTCTAAATCAGTTCAGGAGTGATCGATGTTTAACTTAAAATTAAAACCTTGTAAAGTTGCTCAAGACTAGACATATACAAGGATTGTAGGATGCTAAGTTGCCGGAAATTTGGTTTGTTTGACAAAATACTTGTGAATTTGATGAACAATTCCATAATCCTGTTTTGATTAGCTTTGCCTAAAATCAATTTTGGAGAATTATCTTTTTATATCACTCATCGAGACGTCTATCTCTTTAAATTATACAGTATTTTGAGCTCCAAAAATGATTATACGAGAGCTAATCCAAATGGGATCTTAGAGTGATCAGTGCTTGTGAAATTTGAGTACATGGGATAAGCATGAGACTATGCTTTAAAAACCTCATAGCCTTTGGTTTTAGAATAGAGTAATACTGCCAGACCAAACTTGGACCAAATAATTCTTATAGTGCCATGCCATAAAGAAACTTAGAACGATGAGAATCCACTATATAGTAGGTCTAACTATTTTATCACCCACTTTATAAGCTTGACTGTATTTCCTATCTTTTAAAATGAAAATATTTAGGGTTTGAAACTTCATCCCATTTGATGTAATAAAATACTGTATAGGAAGAATGTCGGAAAAATGTTTAGGGTTGAAATTTAACCTCACTAAATGTAGCAAAATACTTTGTAGGAAGCATCGGGTAAAATGTAGTATTGTTATACGCCCCATCACTTCAATCTCAACTTTGCATCCCAGTAGTTAGTTAAGATACAATGTCACGTCAGTCATCTTAAGATAAGAAAACTAAAAAAAATATTTTTCTTTATATAACAAAGCTTAAGAGTGGTATTTGTCATATTCTCCGGAAGGTAATTAATGTGTGAATTTTATTGCAAATTGGAGCCTGAACAGGTCGTTCCTCTCATGATAGATAATGCTGGATTTATTTTTGGTTAGATCTATATCTGAGTTTTGTGATTATTTTTCACAAAAGAAAAAGAAGGTATTACAATCTTTCTGAACTGGTAAAGTGAATTGAGACGTGAGTTGGAACGATGAGAGTACGTATAATATTTTCCATACAGCAGATGGTATTATTATTATTTTTTTTTATTCATTTTGATAATTTTGGTCAAATTTTATATGAATGATTGAATGAAGAGCTAATCCAGCGGCAAAAGTTCCTTCCTTCAGTCGGACCGATTTTTTCCGGCGCACTTGTCTAAACAAGTGGGTCCCATCCACCAATTAACGGGTCTGCTTCTATTGAAACGGGGCACCCATATTTGGGCGCAAGTTAGTGAATCCCTTACAATCACCCCAGGCCCAGGCGTGCGTTACGCATACCTGCCATGGCTGCCACCAGCTTCATCGCACCATTGATTTTCAGAAGAGCAGCTCAGGCTTTTGTACATCCTTATCCCCTTAACATTAACAGCAAGCTCTCTTATTGTGTAACCTTTCGCTTTCTTCCTCTCACAACGCCTCTGAGTTCTTCAGGTATGAATATACTTATGTGGGTTATCTTTTCGTGTATGAATGCCATATACGTATACGGATTTGTACTTAATTGGTTGTAACTTTTTGTAATTTTAGATACCCATTTGGTTGAATTTAAGAAACATCTTCTCCATTGTATGGGAACTAAATTGAACCATTAAAATTTAGCAGAGAACTTGTACTTGATGAGAACTTCAGAGAAAGTTTTGTTATGGGTATAAGTTCTGTATTCAAGTCTGAAATTCATTGTTTCTAGATAAAGATATAATAGTTTCTTTGAATTACTTTAGCAAAATCTTAGTTGGTTGAAGTATGTGGAGAAAATGGGTCTGTAGTTGTTTGATGAAATTTCACTTAGGCTGTGTTTGGTTACATGGAAAACAGGGCCATGATAGGAATTGGTGCCTTCAATCTCAACTCTAACTGTTTGGTTGCTCTATGAATAGAAGTGGATATTGAATTGATCCTTAATTCCATGGACCCAAAACCACACGAAGAATTGCACTGTAACCACACGAGTTTGAATTCCACAGAATTGGAGTTGAAAATCAAACCTAATTTTGTGCATCCAAACTCAGAGATAATGTCTGAAACCAATGCTTTAAAGTTGAAATGTTAAAACAAAATGTAGAATGTGGTAAGTAGTTTGTGTTGCGATTTGCTACGTAATTTAACATGGAAAGATTAGGTGAAACATAACAACTAAGCTCACTACACATTCTGCATTGATCCATGATGCCACTCAGACTTTTAGACAAACCAAGTCGCATGGGAAGAGCTCAGTCTTGGTTCCCTGAAAGGTTCATTCCAACTTTATAACCTATATTACAGGCCAAGCTTCAAATTAATGCCCCATTTGGATTAGTTTTTCCTAAAATCACTTTAAGAGCTCTTTAAAGTCTCAAAACCATAATAGGTTATGGGTTCCAGAATTGATTTTGGCCCAAGCCGGGTTCCTTAGCTACTTTATAACCTATATTACAGGCCAAGCTTCAAATTAATGCCCCTTTTGGATTAGTTTTTCCTAAAATCACTTTAAGAGCTCTTTAAAGTCTCAAAACCATAATAGGTTATGGGTTCCAGAATTGATTTTGGCCCAAGCCGGGTTCCTTAGCTTCTCTGGCTGCCATAATCACTTCTAGTATGGAAATTTTAGTATGTGAAGAGATGCTTGGATGGAACTCTAAAGAGATATGTGAAGAGATAGTTCTCCAAAAGTGATTTTAGGCAAAACTAATCCAAAGGGGCCTAAGTGTCTTGCTCAAATTCTCTACAAGCTAAACTTATGTAAAACCAAACTCAGTTTGAAGTTAGGGTTGTGAACAGTTGTTACCCTATGAAACCACTAAAAAGAGTCGTCAAATAATAACAAAACAATGGGAAACGATGAAGAATTGATTAAGTTTTTGGAGCATGTTTTAATACTAATTTACATTTGTAAAGGTGAGAGTGTTATATTCCAACATAAATTGAATGTTGGATTAGGCTACATCACAAGCTTGGTTAGGCTCATGGATAAACTGGAGCTTGGCCAAACATGCAGGAACTGTGCTTGATTGGGACTAGTTGAGCTCAGGTAAAGCTTGAGCTCAACTTATGCTTGTTCCAAATTTAACCATCACATGCTTGAACAACCCAAGACAACTCGATCTTACTCATTCGCAGCCCTTTATGGTATCACCCAATAAACCTAGGCCCCTGGAATTTGCCCAGACCTCTTTCATGTACTGGGGTAATTAAACTTCAAGCATCCTTAGAATACCTGTGTCAAGTGTAAAGAAGAACCAATGGATCATCTCTTTCTTCACTGTGCTGCTGCTAACTTTGGGTTTCTCTTTTTGACTTGATGGGCGTTAGTTGGGTGAAGTCTAGAACAGCTAAGGATTTGATTAGGGGGGGTGGTTCAAGACCCAGGGAAAAAAAATCAAGATCATTTGGAAAGCAGCCGTGTAATGTCTTTGTTGGTGTTTATGGAAATTGAAAGGAGAGGTATGGACTGTATGGTAGGATTTTTTAAGACAGAGAAAATCAATATTTGCAATATCAAAGAAGAGTTCTTTTATACACTATTTCTTTGGTTTTCTCTGCATTGGGTGGGAGGAACATCTTCATTTTTGGATTTTTTTAGACTCATGTGCCTTGTAAATCTCTTTTGGTAGTATACTCCTATATATTTGGCTTTTGGCCTTTCTTTTTGTGATTAATATAGTTCAGTTACCTTACATCAGAAAAAATAAATTAATAAATAAGTACCCATGTCAAAGAATCATTATGCATCAAATGGTATACAAGAACCGAAATGTTGATTTATTTAACACATCATTGATACTCTGTCTGATACGCTTCAGGGATATGTCACTTGGCACAAGCTATAAAGGGGGATGCTGATGTCTTACTTAAAGGAGTGGGAGATAAAAGTGCTATCGAAGATGTGAAGCATATTCTTGAAATGGTATTGTATTAGCTTTCTGTACATATTTCCATGCTACTGCCACCTTCAGTACCTTGTAAAGACAATGCCATTTTTGTCTGCTGCTGTAGAAAGAACAAAAAGGATAAGATCTCTGGACTCATGAATGAATAGAAAGCCTATTCTTATTTAGTAATCGGAAGGTGGTCCTGATTTCTCTATCTTTACTTTGCATGAATTTTAGGCTAAACGAGCATCATCAAGAAAAGAAGTTCTCCATACAGATTTTCTCACCCCACCAGTACTGAAGGAATCAATGCTAGTATTGGAAAAACTAGCTGATGTCAAAGCAGTGGCTCAGGGAGGATATCCACAGGTTAAAGTGACTTTAACCTTAAACTAAACTGTTAAGGTCTGGTTTTTACTTTTGAATTATGTGTCTAAACATTAATGTATCTTTCAAATCCTCTAGGCTGAGCGTTGCCGGATTTCTGTTGGACATTCAGAAGCATTGACAACTGATCCAGATATAGTTGTGGCATTGAGGTAAGTGAGTAAGTCATATTATATCTCCACCATTTTCAAGCTTTAGGAGCATCCAAGGTGTAAGTTAATGAAAGCTTTGTTCATATTGATTAAATGGTTACGTTTTCCAGTATTACAGGAAACTTTGGGTTTCAATCTTGTTCTCATGGTGACTTCCTTGGCGCGATTCTTGGTACAGGGATTGCTAGAGAAAAGCTTGGGGATATTCTTTTACAGGTATCACTCACAACTGATGTGAGATATTTGTTCATTTTTTTTTTTTTTTTTTATGATTTAAGATTTGTGTATGGAAACTGCATTATTTGAAATCCAATTCCTCTGTCAAGAGTGGCAGGGTAAGTTTCATTTGAATTTTTCCCCTTCTTTCTCTTGGATACCTAGATTCAACCAATGTTTGTATTTGCATAAAATGTTACCTCTTAATTTGTATCCGTAGCTTCTAGGGATCCAATTGCTTTAGCATATATGTGAGCCTGCAGCTTGACAAGAAGAGATTTTTGTTACCGTTTTCTGGTTATCAGGACATGTAAGAGGGGTTTAATCATTTGACGGGTTCAGGGTGGGATATAACCTTGTTTGGAAATTGGAACCAATTTAAGGGATTTTAACCATTGATTTCCGCATTGTTGGGGAGGTGAATAATTTGGTGGGTTGTCAGTCAGCTCCAGCTGCTGTATCTTTTACTCCAGAGAGCATTAAACTGTGATTTCACTATCTTGGCACTGCATTTGCTGATTTTCAATCTGGACAATATAACATCCATAATTATTAGACAGTGGTTTGTTTTTAAAAATTATTTAGTTTTATGTTTACTCTTTTGCCCACCCATAGAGTGGGTAAAGGTTTTGTAAGGTTGAGTTTAATCTTCTTTATTTGTTTTCCAAGGGAGAAAAGGGGGCTCAAATCATCATTGTTCCAGAACTTGTTGACTTTCTTCTATCATCATTGGACAAGGTAGGGGTTATATTCTAAGATATGACAACTCTGTTAATAATCCTTAGCTTTCTTAATGGACATAAACATTCTGGAACTATTTCTTTCTTCTTCTTCTTTTTCTGGTGTTAAATAAAATTGTATGAAAAATGCTACACAATCAGAAACTTTAACCCGAAATTAAAAACCACCATGATGTGTCATGCTTTAAGTGGTTAAGTTTTTCTTTCAAATAGATTCTATCTTTTTCACACACCACTCAAAACATGACACATCATGGTGGTTTTTAATTTCAGGTTAAAGTTTCTAGTTGCATAACATTTTTGAAATTGTATAGAAGCAAGTAATGGTAATTTGTACAATCACTATCGTCCTTTATAATGAGGTGATGGCTTCATTAAGAAGCTTACAAAATAGAAGCACAACTGTGTTATGCGGATACAAAAAGAAGGGGGGAAAAAAGGCTTCCAATTTTGTTCCATGGTAAACATGCTAGAACAAGCAGGATTTGAAGCTCGCAGCTTGCTCGAGAACATCCTTGACTACATTCTTTATTATCTAAGGAAAAATAGAATGGGAAAGGACAATATCTTTAGCATTGCTACAATTATTTATAACAATTACACTCTGATGGTTTAGGACTATCATTGAAGTAGCCCAAGCAAGACTTACTCTATCCATGTTAATTATGTGAAGCACAAAACCTATATTGACGGCCTACAAGTCATGCATGAGAACTGAAGATGGCTCGAATGCCTTGCCAAAGGCAGAATGTGGCTGCCTTCATGATTTCATGTTAAACCAACTGAGCATTCTCTTGAATCTAACAAAGACCAACTGTGTTTATTAGCAATTAGCTGAAAGGGGAAGCTCCCATTTGCTTGTGATTTTTGGCTTTATGAATGAAGCAGTTAAGAATGCAGCAACTATCAAAGAATTCATGATGTCTAGCTCTATCTTTTGACACATTTAGCCCCCAAAAATTTGTCTTATCTTTCAAGTACAACGGGAAACATATTGCTATAAGCTACAGAGTCAATATCCATCATTATCACAGTAATTAGTTCCCAACCATCTCATCTATTGTATATCTTCTTTTTGCAGGTTGGTAATGTCCCAGTCTCTTGCAAAAAGATTCCATTGCTAGCTCTTGAATATGAACCACCAAGGTTGCAAGTCATTGTATTGGTCATTTTTTTAAAAAAATTTATAACATCTGGTATCAGTCGAGGACCGAACATAGTTATTTATTCCTTGCAGGACTAAGTCATTCAAAACCATAGAAGCATCACTGAGGGTTGATGCTATAGCTAGTGCAGGATTTAAGATTTCACGATCAAAATTAGTTGATTTGATCAGGTACAGGCCCATTCAACTTCAATGAAATTTTTTCCTGGAATTCTTGGTAACATATTCATTTCTTTAAGTTCTTCCTGAAGTAGGGCGTTGTGATTTTTTATTTTTTATTTTTCCTACAGAAGATCCATGATGTAAGTTTTACTACTTATTTAGACTTATCTTTCATTCAACAGATATCTATGCATCCACTAGACATGCATCTTTAACTGAACAAACTAACAAAACCTTGTCCCGACTACTTGTGGTTGGCTGTGCAGTCTTTTTTCTGTCATTATTCTCTATCCAGGGCCAGATCTACTGTTAAATCGTATACCACCATGTCTCTTCTCATGGCCTTGGAACTGTTCCCTTTGGCCTTCCTCTTATCCTTGTAGTGCCTTAAACTTGAACAATCACTTATTACAGATGCAATGCAGTCGATACTCTTTCTTAACAAACTGTCTTAACTAAACTTTAATCATTTTCTCCTCAATTGACACCACCTCAAAACTAGCGTCATTAATGGTAATAATTCCTGTTAAATTCTCATGAGTCGCTTTAGTTCTTGTGCTTGGCTTCCATGTTATTTTATCCTTTGAAATAATCTAGTTAGCCTTTCACTTATCCAGTTGACAAACTGAGGGACTAAGGGTAGGAGTGTCAGTTTCCGTTAGGACATTTTAGTTAATTGAATTAACATGTATGGATTTTTTGTTATTATTTAGTCTTATTCTGTGTCTGATCAATGCATTAATGTTTTTTTTTTTTTTTTTTTTTATTGTCAAGTTTTTTTAAAGGGTTCCTTAGTTTGCTTTCCTTTTTTTAATTTTTTATTTTGTTATTATTTTTTTTGAAGTCTTTAGGTGGTCTTCCCTCAATTTGGTTTTTATTCTCTCATTGAGCCTAATATGTTCTAAAGGAAAGTGGTGATTATTCATTCTGTTACTACCATTCTTTGTACTTCTTTTTGCTCAATGCAAATGCTAGTGCTAAAACATAAATTGTCTAGTATAATACAGAGTGTCTCTACGCTATCTCTCTTCTTTCATATAGCACTTTGATATTCTCCAGTTCAAGACATCCGATTTTGAGCGGGATACATTTGAAGCTATTAATTTTCAATTACTACACATTTTAAATCATTCTGGATATAATTAAATTTTGGCTTTTACATGGGGTGATTAATGATGATCATATTTTATTGATTGATGTAAGATTTTCATAAAAAAGCATTGAGATTAGACAAAATATCAGAGCCTCATTTGATAGTGGAAGCATGACAATTTAAAATTTGTTCTCCTTTTAGTGATGGGGATGTGCGCGTTAACTGGGCCACTGTGACAAAAAATGGAACCACACTAAAGACTGGAGATATTGTCTCAGTTAGTGGAAAGGGAAGACTAAAGGTCAGACGTTCTTATTCAATGAAACACAACTGTCCATGTACTTTTAAGTATGCCTCAAGCTGAGTATTTCTGAAGCACTGATTTCCTTTTGTTCAGATAGGAGAGATAAACTCAACAAAGAAGGGAAAGTTTGCAGTTGAGCTTATTCAATATCTGTAAGCTTCGGCATCAGGTGACAGTTCATTTTCATTGAAAATATTTAACCAGATTGCACCAAAATCTTCCTTTAAAGTGGGGATTTTTCTTCCTCGGCGGCCATGTTTGTTCTCAAATTAGACTAGGGAAAATATTACATCAAGTTCAACCATTATACAAACTTCATCGGTTCTTTTTTTGTTTTTGTATTCATTTTATGTAAAGAACTGGTAGTTTGTTTATGATAATGTTAATGAGAATCATGATGCCGTCTTGCTTTCAAAGTTCAATTGATGTAAATTATCGTAAGTTTTTCTTCTTCATGATATGGTTAAAATAAGTTTTTTAGTTTTCGGTACAACTGTTGTAAATTTTTAACGCTTATGAATGAATAGCATCAATAATTTAATAATTAGGATATTTTTATGGAACTTTTCTATCAAAGTTAAAGAATGAATAAAATTATAAAACATTAAAACTCAAAAGATAAACATTGTCAAAATGCAGCTCACGAAGGATTGCTGCATCTTTCTGGTGAACCTGCACCAAAATCTGTCTAAAATATTACGGTTTACTGTACCCATGTTTTGATACTTCTAAGACGCGACCCATTCAAAGTCCTGCCTAGCTGAGCGACGAGTGACTCAGCAAGTTGGCTAACCAATTTGTGAAGCATGACTGGAAACTCAGCTTGACAATCATTTGGTTTAATTGAGACTAGGCAGTATTCTAATATAGCATCTTTTCACACCAGAAGTCACTAATCAGGCACAGGAATTCTGTCATGGTTATAAACATCAACCAGTTTAAGGCCAGGACAATGCATCAGAGTTGTGTTTCTGCATCATCTGCATATATATATATATATATAGCTGCTCTTAAAGAACTCTGGAACAGGCCAATTCAGAACAAGTCAATTGAGGACACTCAATCACCTTGTAATCATATATGTTCTATGATGCCTGGAAGCTAACCCAAAGCCTTGATTGCAGTTGGTGTTTTTGGGATGGAAAAGAGGTGCAGCCTTGGCATCCAACATGGCCTTCACCTTTTGAACAGAAGCTAAGGCAATAAAGCCTTGAACGTGACCATTAATTCTAAACAAATGCCAAGAAAATGAAAGTTCCATTACCTTTTCAAATATTCCTCACAAAAGTAAAAGTAAATCTTAACTACAAAACGCATTGCTCCCACCCAACTAAAATGAGCAGCAGCCACATTCCACGAGGAAGCCACTAATCAATTTGAAATTTGGACTCAAAAACAGCAAGTTACATGAGCTTCGTATGTCCATACACACTCACCAACAGTAATAAGATAGAAGTAAAACTCGAAACATCATACAAAACCCCAAAACCCAACCTTTACCAATAATCTGATTATCCAACCAAACAATGGTTTCTGGAGACTCATCGTCTTCGCATTCCTCGTCCTCCACGACCACGGAAAGCTGCTCCACCACGTCCTCGACCACCCATGGCACTTGCAGCAGCTTCTCCCTGTGCACTCTCTGACTGCAGTATCATCATAAGCAGGAACCATTAAACAGCTGAACATCACATGCATATCTAGCCACATCCACAGAAGTGCATAACATGTTGAAATCAAAAGGGTAACTCAACAAAAAGAGGACCCCCCCCCCCCCCGAAACACCAAAAAAATATTTATAAATTTGCCCAACATCAAGCTACAACAGCCATGGTTTAAAGTAACTGCAGCTACCAAGATATATCGCCACTTACCACTACACACCAGTAGTTAAATGTAGTAGTGCAACACCAAATGACAACATCTTGGAATTATCTCAAATATTGGAAGATATCGTGATATACTGTGATGTGTATGGCTAATACCCGCACATAAAATAGAGACGTGCAAATATGTAGTTAGACAGAAATATATACAGCAACAATTACCAAGCTACAACAGCCATGGTTTAAGTAACTGCACCTACCAAGATATATTGCCAGTTGCCACTACACATCAGTCGCTATATGTATTACAGTGTGACACCAAATGCCAACATCTTGGAATTATCTCAAATATTGGAAGATACCATGATATACAGTGATACGTATGGGCTAATACCCGCACATAAAAATAGATATGTGCAAATACGTAGTAAGACAGAAATATATACAGCAATAAGTCAATAACCCAACTTATTTGTAATTTTGCCCAGTAATAACCATCTCATCACCTCTGATGAGAAACTGGGAATTTTTTCTTGAAAGAATCTAAAATCATATCCAGGAAATATTTCTAGTCATTATACATGCAATCAACTTGAATAGATAATTGGCAGAAGAAACTTTTGAAGGCAAAGGGAAATAGTACTCAATTCTTATGTTCATTTAATTTTTTTTTACAAGAGAAATCTATTGAACTCTACACCCCATTTGGTAGAGAAGAAAAATTCTAAAAATTCCTTTATTTCTCTGGCTTGGTTAGTTTACCAAGAGAAGAAAAGAACGAATATGAGAAGATTGACTCTCTCTTGGCACACTAAAATTCTCTTAAGAGGGGGGAAAAAAGATCTTGCAATGTCAAAACAACATATCAGTGCAGTGGAAGTCAATGAAATTTTCAGAAGGTACAAATACCTCACAAAAGGTCTTGGGGGCACCCATCCTTCTCCCCTTCCCCTATCCCCACTCTCTCCACATGAAAAATGAAATTGGTGAAACCTTCTCTTCTCTCTTTTACATTCTCTTCTCCTCTATTAAGTAAAGAACAAAACAGATCCCTCTCATTTGCATTATCTTCTCTCCTATTAAGTGACAAACGACACGGACCATTAAGCTAGTATTTAACATTCAATATCTTAATTTTATGCAGAAGTGTCATTACCAAATTTTGGTGGCATGTGTCTAAACTTTTTATCATATCATGCATAGCAAAAGTATGATTCAATATACATTATCCTTTTTAATCACAGCATATCAACTGATACCATTTTGTATCACTCATAACCAGCCCACCAGTAACATAGATAATGCTGACACTTCAAACCATGACAACAGCCATGAACTCCCGAAATAGTTTCACACAACAATAAATTCTAATAACTACAGAAATTTCCTAATGCTAAAAGAGAACATATAAATTTTTATATTCAAAAGTACCATGATATAGGTTGAAGACAGACCATCTGGATGGTATACACAGAATACACTACGAATATGAAACAAAGCAAGGCTTTTCACTGTCAATACTTGAAACAACCATTACCTTGGGGTTTTTCACAGTCTCGTCAACACTTAGAATAAGGCAAGCTGCCTCCGTAGCAGCATTTATAGCATTGATCTGCAATAAAGGGTTTTAACGGTGTAAATAACATCAGCAAATGACAAAAATAAAACTGAAGAATAGTGAAGATAGACATATACTTTCACAACTGCTGGCTCCCAGACAAAGTTAGCAAATGAATCAGTAATTCCACCAGTGTTGATGTCCACTCCATAAAGTGCACCCTCACCTGTTAATAACCTTGCAGAATCAGTAAACAAATTGATGCAGAACTTTCACCAATTTCATCACCATAATGAAAATTAGGGTTTAGCTTTTTCTGTAGATTGGTTTAAGGGTGATTAGGGTTTGCAAGGATAGAGTTTTGAGAGCAACTCAATCCTTTTCGTTTTTTCTTGATTGTTGCTCTTTTTCATGAGGTTGGGTTGAAAGTGTATACCTTGTGTGTATACAGCCTAGCCCTTTGTTTCTTAATAATAACTATTTATCCCTCAAAATGAAAAAAACCAACCAAATTCTCTCTTTTGTTAGCATTCTTTGCATACAATGGAATAACTTGAGCCCCAAATAAAACGACCAAAATAACTGGCAGACTTAAACATACAACATTTAAGTCTTTTTGAAAGAGGATGAATGGATGGTTACTTTATTTAATCAAATTTATTCGGGTACCTGCATAGGTCCCATTCCGAAATAATTAAATAATAATAATAATAATTTAAATAAGCTAACCAGAAGGAAGAGCATGTTTCTGTCGTAATTTGTTCAGCACATCAGTAGCATCAAATCCAGCATTGTCACAGAGTTGCCGTGGGATGACCTGAAACATGGGGGGAAGACATGCCAATGTAAAGATGACCATAAAACAATGCTATACTATTCGTAACAAGCATGAGTAAATAACCATATTCCAACAATAAAAGGAATAATGACACTACCAAGTTTACTGCCTTTATTCCCATTTCCCATCAAAGTGAACAAAAGAAAAATAAAAGGAAACACAGAAGCAGAACCACTTTTACACAATCAATCTAGTGTAAGTTGACAGAATAACAAAAGTCAATAGGCATTCTCATATAGTTTACAACACTAGAAATGGTACCTAATTCTTAGGGATGGCCAAGCAAACCAATTATATGAACATGAAAACCAAAAAAAAAAAAAAAAAAAAACCTACCTCAAGAGCTTTAGCATATGAGTTAATAAAAAGCTGAGACTTTCCGGCTATTGTACGTGCATGCTGCCTCAAGTATCGGCTAATCTCCATCTGCCACCAAGCAACATTTTAAATCATCAAGGCATCAAATATCCTCGCATATACTTAACTATAATCTAAAAAGTTGTGATGAACTCATACATCTATAGCACCACCACCAGCAACAACAGTAGAGTTCTTCATAGCTCTTCTAACAATCATGATTGCATCATGTAAACTCCGTTCAGCTTCCTCAATGAACTGAAATAATTCAAGATAGAACTCTCAAGTCAAAATGAAAATGATATATAAAACACTGTCATGCATTATTGCAAATAATGACACACCTGATCAGCTCCACCTCGAAGAACAATGGTGGCTGTCTGACCTGATGGACATCCACTGAATATATTAAACCGCTCATTTCCAACTTGCCTTTCCTCAAACAGCTCACAAGACCCAAGCACCTTGTAAAAAGACAATATAACTTCATCTGATCAAAAAGAATAAAGAAATGCTATTTACGCACACAAGGAATAACACTAACAACCAAAACTTTCTGATCATAGAGCATCAATACAAGGTAGAAACCTCATCAATAACGTTGTTGACAGATGTCTGTACAGTTCCACCAGTCGCGGCAGCAACCCGCTGCAAATCCTCTTCAGTTACACGACCAGCACAGAAAATGTCTCGATCTGCAAAGTACTGTTCACAAGCAAACCATAAGAAATATATGTTAATGATACTCAACAATCATCCATTAAACGGTCAGCGGTCACAAATATCATTCTTGGATATTCTCCATTAATACTATCATTACAAATGGTTCTACTGTGCACATGAAAACTAATGAACACTTGAATGTTAATGCATTGACAATACCATGATTGAATTAATGTTAATGCATGTATCAACAAAATCATAATTATAGGACCTTAAGTATTTAGTTCACATGTCACACCTCGCAATGTTATTAGAAACCAACATTCATATCAATGTCTCACATGCTACAGAACTCATATGACTAAAACTGATCTAGTGACATTTAAATACGAGTGAAAATAAATATATAAATTGCTAAGATATTCAAAAATTCTAAATGAACTTGTAAAAGTAGGAAATTACTGAAAGTTCACTGCAGAATCTGAAACATAGTTCAGTTTAAAAAGGGGAAATCATCACCTGTGTGGCTAGATCTCCAATAGCAAGCCGTGAAAGAACAATTTTGGCCCCACTCTGTACGCATTTATCCAATTTTTCATAAATGATATTCCATTCTGCATCAACAATTGACTGATACTGTAATGGATCTGAAAGTCTAAGACAGACAAGAAAAGCAGTTAGGCATAATAAGCACTCTTCAAACCAGCATAAATTGAAAGAAGAATAGAATAGTCCCACCTTATCTCTGCATTTTCTTTCTCTGATTTCAGTTCCAATTCAATGTTCAATAAGAGTATCTTGGGATTTAAAAACTTCTTCGGTTGCTGTTCAAAACCGGCATATGAAAATGTCTTTTTAAAGGCAACACCATTTACAAGAAAGGAATCCCGCATGGTACCCCCTGGAACCTACAAAAGAAAACCAAATCTCCAGTTACACTAATTTCAAAGAATAAATTCGATCTGATTCCAAAATTCACCCATAAATAAATAAATTGATAAAAATATACAAAACTAAAATATGAGCATATTTTTGTTGTAACAAAAAGGCATAACTTGGACATCATGCTACAATTTCAATATGGAGAATGGTAACTCGGGCTATATATTTTGGACTCTATGGACAGAATGAAATATAAATTATTTTTTCAGGATCAAGCCTCCGATAATAACTTAAAAATATAAACAAACTACAAAACCTTTAGTTTGGCAAGACCCCAAATATCTTTTGTAAGTTCTGGGATTTGCTTCCATTATAATTTCATTTTGGTGCTCTCTTATGTAAACCTCTCACATATAGGATTTTCGCCCTTCTTACATCTTTAGATACAATTTATTGCTTTACTAAAAAACAAAAGGACACAAATTGGACATCAGTTCCAACACACTTAATAAGAATTAGAGATGGATCAATTCAATTATAATGAAAAGTCAAACAAAGTATCATTATGTGCCATACTTGCATACATACAAGAGATCAGAAGAAATTTTACAAAGTAAAGGAAAATAGGTCAAATAAAGTCAAATCCCAAGTGCACCAGTGAAACAACTAATTTGAGATGCGTCAACTGTTGGCAAGTATTTGTTAGCAAGTACATTAGTTTCAGTTGCATTAAGATATTGTAAATACTCCAGGAAAAAGCAAAGACAAAGACAAAAACAAAATATAGGTTATAATACCAGAGGTCTTTGTCCATCCACGTAGATTAAAAACGTCAATCACTGTGGGATAGGCAAGATATCAAATAAACATATATAAAAGTAACAATATAAATGTACCTTCTTTATTCCAATCATATTTAGCCTGTCATCACTCCCAATTGCAATGACAGAATCCACAACCATAGATGCAAAGAACTCCTTCTCCCCACCGATGAGCTTTGATGAGAGCGTCGTAGCAGCACATTTAGATAATAAACTCTTCTTTTCTTCCAGACTTTTCCCTTCAATACTAACAGCTAGTTCTTTGATTTTCTCGATTGCCTATTACCAAAATCATAATATTCAAGATGCAATATATATATAATAGGTGTGATGTCCAAATCATAAAGAGAAGAATAACAAAAGGAATCTCCAAAACATATACCAAATAGGATGCAGTTCGATAACTCCGTATCAGATTTTGAGGATGGACCCCATCCTCTATAAAAGGCTTGGCCTCCTTTAAAAACTCGCCCGCAAGCAAAACTACTGTAGTGGTTCCATCACCAACCTGATCCAGACTCAAAGCAATGGCAAAATATTACAAAGTGAATAACTGACTAATTTCATAAAGCCATATAGGGCCTGTAAATAAACCACAGCAGCTCATAAACAAACAAGTAAGATTTCCAGCCCCAAGCTATTGGGATTGAGACTTTGTTTCATTGAATGAGCCCATAAGCTGAGATGAGCACATAAGCAAACAACAAAGGTGTTCCCCATAACCAAACAAATGAACCATGTCAAATATTTATGAATACTATTGATAAATAAAAGACTTTATAACTTAAGACACCCCAGAAAAAAGTTTTAGGCCATGTGGAAGTAAATATTCTGGCCCATAAGATCAAATGTCACTTTAGGCCAATTTAATTTCAGGATTACATATGCCCAAACATATTTTTAAACGGAACCTATCGTAAATAAGCTCCCCAGAAGACTATATAGCTTGCTTAAATAGCAAATGCTCTAAGTCTTCTTTAAGCTCATAAATGCCATAATCTAACTTGTCCCTCTAATTAGCTAAAGGCTTCAACAATATATATAAACCAATGGACTGAACTAGATGCTCGATTTCATTGCTGAGACAACATAGTAAAGAAATCAAAATACCGAATCTCAAATTTTTTGCTATTTGGTACCCAATACTATCTGGCCTTAGTTCAGGTGACTTCTGTTATTTTAAAAAAATACCAGAACAACAAAAAAACACTGCATTCAAATTCTCGTTTTTCTTTTCCTTCTTCCTCAATTTTCTCAGCAACCAACCAAAGTGTAATTGACTTAATTCAACCCATTTCAACTCATTTCAATAATCCAATATAAGCACTTCATAATAAAATAGACAAACAAAAGCCACAAAAACTCTTACTGACACGTAAAAGCTAGAGTTATGCGTAAAAGCTAGAGTTATGCCCTGTTTGGTGGCTGAGAAAATGTTTGAAAATAAATTAAATGAACTTATATTTCACAATTAATAAACCAATAATCTCGAAAATTTTCAAAACTCCCAAAAATAATTTCAAAAGCAGAACCAAACGTTTCCTCATTTCCTTTTCTATTTCGCCATTTTTCTCTCAACCTAACATTCCCTTAATTCAATTTCACCGGGGTTTTGTTTAAAATACACACTGCTAGTGATACCTTCCCCGTATTTGAGAAAAATGTAATCTTTCATATTTCACAATTAATAAACTAATACTCATAAATAATTTCAAAAGCAGAACTAACATTCCCTTAATTTCCTTTTCTTTTCCACCATTTTCTCATCAATCAAACATTCCCTTAATTTAATTCACCAGGCTATCGTTTAAAATTGACATTGCTAGTGATAACACCCCTTATTTCCTTTTCTTTTCCTCCACTTTCTCATCAACCAAAACACCACCAAGAGTATTATTTAGAAATGATACTCTGCTAGCGATATACCTCGGAGTCTTGGGACTTGGCGATGTCGACTAGGATCTTGGCAGCAGGATGAACGATATCGAGGAGTTTCATAATGGTGGCGCCGTCATTAGAGATGGTTGTGTTGCCCTTATCGTCGTGGATCAACTTATCCATACCTCTAGGGCCCAGCGTGGTCCGCACCACGTCCGCCACTACGGTGCAAGCAGTTATGTTGCTCAATAGCTGTGCCTTCCCTTGGGATGAGTCTGTGCCTTCCTTCAACAGTATGATCTGGGGTTGCTGTTGTAATCATCATTCAAAAACACAGTTAACAATCACTATACTATAACAGTACTTGTATACACATTTGTGTAGAGATGGAGAGAGAGAGATTACCAGCATAGCTGACATTGTGTGTGATGACGTTAGATAGAGAGACTAGAGAGAGAAAGTGGAGGTGTCGGAAGTCGGATTTTGGAGGGAGGATGCCGGCGGTGCAGATTGGTGATTTAGGGTTTAGGGTTTCTTTTGAAGTGAGCTTAGCACTCTGGATGCTTCCGCGATGGAAAACGAAAATGCTAACGTCCCAACGCCGTGATTCTGTGAGTCCCCTACCCCTAAATGCGTTCCATCTAAATGTGACAGGACACGTCGATTGATTAAAGGAGAGCTAAAATTTTTCAAGAACTTCTAAATTTTCACGCATTCACAATATAAGGTTTTGTTTACTTCGCCAAAATTTTTGCACTTTTATTTTTATTTTTATTTTTAATAAATAAAAAATTATCTAAAAAATGCGTTTACTTATTAAAAATAAAAATTATTTTTAAGAAAATAAATTCAATTTTTAAGCAAATATCAAAACATCAAAAAGACATTTTTTGTATTTTCACAATAACTAAAAATAAGAATTATATCATGGCAATGCTTATAAACATAGAAAAAAATATGTAGACCAACTGTAGAACCAAAAAATAAAAAATAATAAAACATATAGATATAATATATAGTTTTAGTAAATGCATTTATATTATTTTTATATTTTGAAAACAATTTTTAATTTTTGCAAAGTAAACACATTTTCTAAATTTTAAAAATGAAAATAAAAACTGTTTTTAAAAAATTTTCACAACAAATAAAAATTGTAAAAATTTCCAAGAAGTAAACAGGGCCTAAAGTTTCAAAAGTTAAAAATGGAATTTCAATATCATTGTCCAAAATTTATCTAAGATACATATGGCTTGTCTTCTATTCGAAACTTTTTCTTTTAATTTTTTTTTAAGGATAAGTTACAGAAAATATTTTTATGTATATTTGGATCAATTTTATTTTAGGAGTAGTCTTTATGCTATAAAATGACGTCAAAATATTTTATGAAGTATTAGTTTGTTTTACTTCAATTAATAAAATGAAGCGTAATCAAAAGTAATATAAAAGCTTTCAGTTTTTACTTTTAAAAGTAAAAAGATGAAAATTTTTTATGTGAAATTTTTGGTAGTTACTTTTAAAAGTACAAAAAAAAAAATGAAATAGAAACTTATCCAAACGCACCCTTAAAGATCATTTTGATGCACTTTATAATATAAAAATTAAGGTGAAACTGACGAATACTTTAGAGACTATTTTGATACATTAATTTTATTGTAGAATGACTAAAATAATGAAATAGACCAACTCTTTAGGGACTAGTTTGACGTGTTTATAACATAAGAATTAAAATGGAGCCTGACCGAAATATCAGAAGTATTTGTTGTAATTCATCTATTTTTTATTTTATTTTTATTTGAATTACATAAGAGATTATGTTGCTTGCATCGTGAGTTGAGTTAGATAATAAAGACAAATTTTAAGGATGTTTAGCATTTTTCTTAACAAAAAAAATACATGATGAACAAAAAAAAATCGTGCTAGTTTCCAACCTAAAAGGTTATTAAGTAGATGGCTCATATACAAATATAAAGGTATAGCAAGTCTTTTATTTATGCGATGTAAGATAGTGTGGATTCTTATTTTTCTACACTCTCTCTCACATATAGGCTTGTAGGGCTTTGTCACGTGGAGAACAATGCTCTAATACCATAGGTTTTCAACTTAAAAGTCTAAGCTATTAGGTGAAAGACCTGTAGATACATGAATATGAAGTTATAGCAAGCCTTTTATTTAGGCAATGTGGGATAGAGTGGATTCTTATTCTTCTACAAATCATACCCATAAACTACCATTTCTTGATCTTTTACAGCAAATCCGAAAACCTTTCTCTCTTGATTTTAACGCACATTCAAACCTGTGATATTTTCACACTCTCTGTACTTTTGTTTGTACTAGTTTGAAGATAAATAAGTCTCTTTTTATTTTAAGTCAAACTTTTTATGGTTAATTTAATTGTTTAGTTTCTTAATTATAGTTAAGATGTAGTTTTCTCCACATTGATTTTAATTTTATATAATTATAATTACTAATAGAATGGAGTTGTAGTTCTCTCAGCAGTTGTTTCATCTTTGGTTATAAAACAGATAAAAATCATCTTAATTGAAGCAATTCAAATTCTAGAAAAGAGTTATTGTGTTTAAGCATTCAAATGAATAATATTTAGCAAATACTTATTTGAAGTGAAAATTGTTGAACAATTATTATAGTGATCCAATTGTCAGTTTTCAAAATACTTAATGTGAAACAACTGTGACAATATTCAATAGGAGATACTGTTAGTGTTTTTCACAATATGTCTTTATTTTGAAAACCAATCATTTGATCATTGTGAATTTTAGCATGCATGAAATTCATAAGAAGGTTTTTGAAAACCCATTGTTGGATCACAGTGATTTGGCATACACAACGTATATAAGAAAAGTATCCGATCAAACAGTCGATTTTTCAAAATACTTATCCTATGGTTGGTGGAATAACAATTCAAAATGTCATATGTCCTTGCATGATTATATATATATATATATATATATATATATATGAGCGGGTAAGGACATTCTTATCTATCTTAGTGTTAGCCCACCTCTTTTGTGAGTCATGGGATAGTGTTAGAGATATGTCCTAAAACCAATTCTGAGTGACATATCAATTTCATATTATATTAATAAGAAGATATAACTTGTCTTGTATATTTGCAAATATATATGATAAGGTTCTTGAATAAATGATAAGATAAATATTCATCTCAAGTTGTTGAGAAAGAGAGATTAATATTTCTTATACGCATTTATTCTAAAGAGTTCATACTCATAGGTTTATTAAAGTGGACTTTTATAAATCGCTAAGAGTAGCACGAGATTTAAACTAACTCCAATGGGAGGATAGGTAGTATTTCCTATCGGTGTAGTGACACTATAGTTAATCTGTGGGTGCATATTAGAGAATATGTACACTGAACATGATATGCAAGAATATTCCTATGGAGTTCATGTCAAAAGAATATTCTTATGTTACATCCATTCATTTGGAAATCCTCATACTTGAGGCACTATAATTACCTTGTACATAAGTTACTAGGGTTTGATAGTATCTCATATATCCTTTTCCTATCGGTGTAGTGACATTATATTTAATCTGTGGGTGCATATTAGAGAATATGTACACTGAACATAATATGCAAGAATATTCTTATGGAGTTTATGTCAAAAAAATATTTTTATGTTAAGTCAATTCATTTGGAAATCCTCAGACTTGAGGCACTATAGTTACCCTGTACATAAGTTACTAGGTTTGATAGTATCTCGTATATCCTTAATCATAAGGGTGTAATTGGTATTCATTGGTTCCAGTGGGTTATGTATGAAGATAAATAAGTGCGCAAGAAGGAACCGTAACTTTCATCTTTGATGAGAGAAAATGTCAGAGTTAGTTCACAAAGATAATTCTCAATTTGAAGTCCATGGCCATGGTGATAGTTGAATTGTGAAAGTGTTTCATTAAGTTCATCTTATTTAGAATTATATTTTGTAGAATATTTAATAAGTTGTTAAGATATAGTTTGACTTAATAACTATGCCTGAATATCTTAACAATGATATTAGGGGATGAATAATTAAGTAACATGAATGGTTCATATAGTTCTACTATCCACCCACACTTAGGGTACGTTATGATATGTTGCTAGATGTCACTTATGACTAGTGAAGGCCTAATAGTAAGTGTATCATTGAGGGCAAAATTGGAATTATTCCAATTGAACCAAAAATAGAAAGTTCCACTATTAGGTTTGAGTGAACTCAAAGGGTCACACATAATAAGACTCAAGAGAGCTCTTTAATTAATGAGAGGGGTAAGTTTCTAATTTAGTAACTTATGTGATCTCTTTAATTAATTATTAATTAGGGAGGACCAAGTTGCAAAATTAGTAACCCTAGTATTTATCTATAAATACAAGGAGATTAGTGCATGCTAGCACTAAGTCCATTCATACCCTAAAAGAAGAGAGTGAAACACCCCCACCCTTGGAGGCCGTGAGTTAGGAGGAGCCTCTTCCCTAGTGCCGTTTTTCTCTCTCCCTCTCATCTTGCTTTGCATTCAATTGTTGATCAAGTGCAAGATAGTTAAGGAGTTTTGGGTTTTTGTGGATACCGTTGGAGGCTTCATACTTTTGAAGCTAGGATGCGATCGAGATTTACATCAAAGGCAATCATCAAGTAAGTATATTTAAAGTTGTTTAAATATTGTTGTTGATTTATATTCATGGTTCAATGTTTGTTTAAATATTGGTATGGTTGTGATTTGAGAAATCAATTTTATAAAGAAATTTTATACGATGTTTCATTCCGCTGCGATTCTTTGATCACAACCTTCAAATAGGTATTTTGAAAATCTGACTGTTGGATTCGATAATCTTCCTATGAATATTATGTCCGCCAAAATCACAATAATCTAACAATCGATTTTCAAAATATAATCTGTGAAACACTCTTATAATATTTACTGTTGGATGCTGTCACAATTGTTTAAATGTATGTATTTTAAAAACCAATCATTGGATCACTATGATTTTTGGCAGACATGGCATACATATAAAAATTATCCAATCCAACAGTCGTTTTTTCAAAATACCCCAACAATGGTTGGTTTCCGAGAAAACTGACTGCTAAAAAATGTTAACATTTTAAATAACAAAAAAGTCATAGTTTTTTAAGTTACATTTTTCAAAAACCAACCACTGGATCACTGTAATTTTTGACAGACACGACATACATGATAGGAATATCTAATTCAACAGTCATTTTTTCAAAATTTCCATCGCAAGTGGTTATACAATAAAGCACCTGATGTAGGAAGCATTAGGTGCATCTAATATTAGAAGTTCTCTATATATATATATATATATATCTCGAGCCGAGTTCAAATAGTTTGGTTGTTTAAACTCTATTGAGCCGGATAGTGTTGTACTAAAGCTTTACTCAATAAATTAATTAGTTTAAAAATAGAAATCAGCCTGGCTTGTTTAGTTTATGATCAAGCTCGAATGAGCCTCTCATTAAACTAGTTTGAGTGAAGTTCACCTTAGCTAGGAATTTAATCTTGAGGGCTACTTTTAGTTGGTTACCTGATATATTGTTAGTACATTATCATAATTCTATAATTAAAGAATCAATAGGCGACAATTTTTTGTAAAATTTATTTTTTCTAATTAATAATAATTAGATCACAAGCCAATTTTGAGCCTTGGGGGCCACTTTCATAGGAGCAACTGCCACTTTGAAGTTGAATCACGTATGGCTCTATCCGTGCAAGTCCGAGTAATATAATCGATTGGCCTTATATGGTCCTACTATTATGTACTAAAAAGAGGGGGAAAAAAAGGTAGGACACAAATAATTACCTCAAAATAGATTAACTTTCCCTAAGAGTACTTTCTATTTTTTTTTTTCTTACTTTTAAAAGTTAAAAAATGAAAGTTTTGATTGCATTTGGATAAGCTACGACTTCCTATTTTTTGCTTAAAAAAATAGAAAACTGGAAGTTTTGATAGCAAAGTACGTTTGGCAGATAATGTTGCTTTTTACTACATGAAAGTAACTACCCGAACTTTCAAAATTTGTGGAAGTAAAAAAAAATGACTTTCACAACTTTTTAAAGTAGGAAGCATAATTAAAAGGTGACCGACCCACACATCAAATTCCCATGGATGCAAAAATCCATTTTTTCTTCTCAGCCTACTCTTTTTCCCACGATCCTTCTCTTTCTTCCCCTCTATGTCTCTCATTCTCCCTGCCCTAACTCGTGAGCAGCGCACCAGCACAGCACCCATCTCGCCTCGCACCGGTAGATTCCGACTCGGACTCTGGTTCTACCTCACCCATCGCACTCGACCCCACCGAGTTCCAACTCGCCGAATCGTATAGAGCCATCCCTGCCCTGGTCTGGCACTCCCTCCTCAAGTCTCTCTGCTCGTCTCCGTCCTCCATTGGAATCGTGTAAGCCGTCGTTTCGTGGTTCTAGAAACACAACCTCTGTTTCTCGTACGAATTGCTCTACTCGATTATCATTCACGCCCTTGGACGTTCCGAAAAGCTCTACGAAGCGTTCTTGCTTTCACAGAAACAAACCCTAACTCCATTAACTTACAATGCCCTAATCGGAGCGTATGCTCGCAATGACGATCTCGAAAAAGCATCTCCATTCAATCTATTCCCAAGCAAATTAAGTACTTCAAATTGGAGAGATGGCCCAAGTCGATAGAAATTGATCCATAAAGGGTGTTATTGGCCAAGCTCATAATCTGCAGCGACACGAGCTTCCCCATTGAAGCTAGGATTTTTTTGTTTTTTGTTTTTTTGCTTTTTAAAACAGATAGCAATTGAGAGTTGAGACTTCCAAACGTACTTCTTACTTCCAAAAAATTGATAGTTGAAACAAAAAGTTGCTTCTACTTCCAAAATTAAAAAAACAAAAAATTGGTAGCTTATCCAAACGGCACATTTGTGTTTTCTAACTTTTAAAAGTAACTACCAGAATTTTGCACTATTGAAAATATAAAAAATTTTCATTTTTTTTTTTTGTTTTTTACTTTTAAAAGTAGAAAAACAGAAAGTAGAAGCTTATAATGCGCCCTTAATTTTTCTCTTTGGTAGAAATGGCAGTCTTGGTATTTACAAAGTGGAAGGTCCAAGTTCGACTATCTTTAGAAGACCAGCCATCAATTAATTCGAATTTTCAAGTGATAGTTAATTGATAGGGCAAAGTGACCTTACCCCTGCTATTAGTGGATCCAATGGTTTGAATACCTTGTTGGCAAAAAAGAAAAGAAGAGAAAGAAATGGACCATACTATCTTTTATTAATGAAATGATTTTGTGTTTACACAATCTATGTTACCCACTAAAGGAATGCAAAACTTGAATCTAGGCAAAGAGCATTTATCACTAATTCCCTTCCTCATTGACAAAACAGCCCAAACACTAAGTCTTAACAAACTGTCATTTATTACCCAACCCGTTATTTTTTTTTTCCATCTCAAAACTCCCATCACCTCCTTCCTCATGATTTTGAATATTTGATGACTAAAAATCAAGCATACCCACAAGTTCCATACTCACATTTTAGCCCTGGCGAGCACTTATTGTCGCACTTACCACAATGAGTAGCATTGTAAGCAATGTTGGTACAAGTCCCATGGCAGCAAAGCTCCCCAAGTTGGCACTTTTCGCCGCAAAGCCCGCAGTTATTTCTATCTCCAAGAGTGTTACGGCATTGCTTCTTGCAACAATGCAGTAAGCTCGTGCCATTGTTTGCCCTGAGCCCATTACAAATGTTATTCGTAATGAGATTACAACGTACTCCTTTCTTGATGACATTGGCCAAAAATCGGCTTCTCGATCTCATATTATTGATAAATGGAGTGTCAATAACGTACTCTTCATCGTCTTCAATATCGTTAGAGAAGGCGATTCGAGAGTGTGAGGTTAGAGTGAGAGAGAAGATTAGAGGGAGAATGATTGTGAGCTTGAGAATTCTTGTTGTTGTTGCCATTCTCTCAACATGAGTATGAGCTAAGGAAGGTGGTGGGTTTTTAAGTTGTAAGTATTTTTATAAAATATTCCTGGTTCTTAGGGAAGAAAAATTCGAATGTCGAGAGTTTTAAATTCATGGCTTAAATTCTCAGTTGAGTGTATTAATTAATTAATTAAGCATACTTAATTAATGAGGCTTTTAGCCAAGCTCTGGATTCGCGGTCCATGCATACCCATACATACTAGACCTCAGTAATTAATTAGTGGTGAAACACTAACAGGAGCGTGAGAGAGCGTGAGGATGAAGTCGTGTGGTACACGTGTACGGATCTTCTTTCCCGGCGGGAAGTGCGTTAGAGTCACTAATCGGTCACGATTCACGACACCAGATTTTGGCAGGTGAAAGGGTATTCAAACACTTGTCAAGATCTGAAACCTTGATCTGAGGTTTCAATAAACGAAAATCAGGACCGCACAAATCTTGATGGTTTTTATAGTTCACATAGTTGATTCCACACGGACACATGCCTCGACCCATTCATTCTTCACCAATCTCCAGCCCAGATTACGCGTGTTGACTCAACCACCATTTAATATCTCTGTTTTGTTTTTAGTGGGTTTACCAAATAATTTCATGTTCCACTCATATGCCCTTTGTGAAAATACAAAAAATATATTTTTGATGTTTTCACATTATCTTAAAAATTGAATTCATTTTCTTGAAAATAGTTTTCATTTTTTACAAGTAAATGCGTTTTTTAGGCCGTTTTCTATTTTTATTGAAAATGAAAATGAAAATTGTGAAAATTTTCATGAAGTAAACATGCCCTTATACTTTGTATAAAAAATAATTACTAAATCAAGACAATTTTGATATCTTGTTTATTGTAATAAATGGCTACTATAAGAAATGCATCTTAAAAGGTTTCTATATTTTTATAGTAAAATTATTATTATTATTATTATTTGCAAAACAAGGTCAATTTCGATCGAGATATGGATGTAAGCTAATTCCTTCGTGATGCACAATTCATTCATAATTTTATGCATCCAATAGTGAGGGAGCGGGAATTCAAACTTGTAACCTAACTTCTGATTATTCCTCATAGCATGCAATGTATATTCACTTTTAAAAGAGAGAAAGTATATTTGAAAGGAAAAAAAATATAATTATTCAAAAAACTCGTACTCGTGTAAGCACAAATTAATATAGATTAGGTCCAGTTTTGCTTTAGAGCAATACTATACATCGCTACAACGAATCACTACATGTATAACTACAAAAAGAAAATGAGGATAGTTTGGAAAAATCACTTGTGTATTTTTGAAAATTAATTATCTTTCTTTCTTGTAACGATACTTGCAGTGATACATAACATTTTCCTTTGCTTTAATGTCTAGCTTAGTCATTGGGCTTGACCTACACGTGTTGTAGAGGCAAATATGACAAAATAATGCCTGTAATCACGATTCTAAACTGTTACCCTCCCAAAAAACTAAAATCGTAGATCTCAAAGGATTATCAACTTGTTGATTTTTAAGAGAAACAATTTCTTTTCACAAATGGGTCATTAGCCCAATGTCTTTCTCTCTCTCAATAAATGGTATACTCTCTCTCTAAAGAAGTGCGAGTTTTTATGCACCAAATTTTTTTTTTTTTTTAAAATAATCCGAAGCAAGACCATAAAGGCTATAAAATCGCTTTGTATTCACGTAATATTGCTTTTGGAAGATGAAGAGAAGAGAAAGCTAGTGGAAAAGGGTGTGGAAGAAACACTGTCCGGACAAATGATTTAATAATGAACTTTAAAAAGTTTTTAAACAAGTGTCTTACTCTTCAAACTTGTATCGTTTTAAGCATTATCAACATCAAAGACATTAGATCATATAATTTAACATGAGATAATGTCTTTATGATCCAACACTTATGAGAGAAATATTGCTAGTTTCAATTGCGATTAAGGACACGTATCTAACTTAAAAAAATATATCTTTAACCAAGTTTGGGTAGTGTGAGAAATTGATGTGGGATAAATTTTTCAACCCTTCCCATCGCGTACCAGTCCGGATTGGATAAATACCCATGGCAATGACATGGGGGTGAGGGGAATGGAAATACGAGCCCACCCAAGATGTAGCTTTGATACCATGTTAAATCAGGATCCAACTCAATAACTTAAGTTATTAAGTGGAGGGTTTCTAGAAGTGTTATTAACCAAGCTTGGGTGGTGTGAGAAATCAACGTGGAACATATCCATAATATGTCCATTTTATAATATAAATTGTACATCGACGGTGCTACGTACCCATCCAAGCTTGGATCCTCATTATGGTGACATCATTCTCTAGGTGCACCAAGTTGTACGCATGTGCCTAAAAAAATTTCAACTAAATCAAGTTCAATGCCATGTTTCTAGGATCCCTCTTTGTGGCTTTGACCTTCAATAATACAACTAATTAAATGTCACACTCTTTTGATGGGTGTGACAATCAAATGCCTGCAGGGTCCGGCTTATCTCAATGAAAGCTTCCTTGTGATCTAAACAATCACCATGTCTGCATTTGATGATTAGTCATTCAATAACAATCAAATTTCCTTAAACCTGCAAGGGTAGCCCAGATGGCAAAAGATCATGGCTCAGATACAGAAAGTGAACTCGTCTAGGCCTAAATTACTTTAATACCTTATTCTGAAGAACATAAAACCAACTATGGAGTAAGTTGCTAATACTTAACAAATTAATAAATTTAAAAATAAGATTTGAACTTAACTCACTTATCGTATATACAAGTTCTAATAAGTCTTTTATTTTTTTTTAACTTACCTTGATAAAAGAGCGACGTACAAGTCATAGTTTTGAGCCGACCCAAATTACACCTACTCTATTAGGAAGAATGAAAGCTAGGGTTGTAAACAAGCTGCTCAAACTTGGATTTACAAATTAACATCCACAAAAAATAAAATGTGAGTTTGGTTTGCTTATTATATGAATGAGTTTGAACAAATTAAATTAAGCTCGTCTCATAAAATACTGATTCAAACACGAGGGTATTGGTCTCAGCTTTGCCCAATCGACGGTCCAAGTCCAAAGGGCCTTGTTATTGCAACCCCTCCCAACTATTAGCCCACTCCAACCATTTGTAAGTTTTTACCGTTTTATGAAAAAATAAATTGTTTTTAAGAAAATTAGCCGCGTAATCCACTAGAAAACATCATTTTGAACAACTTTGTAGAAGAAAGTTTTTCCAAAATCTATCATTTAAGTAGACTTTTTGACCATTTATTATTTTTATTATTTTTACAGAAAACTTTCTTCTACAAAGTTGTTCAAAATGATGTTTTCTAGTGGATAAAGGGGCTATTTTTCTTAAAAACAATGTATTTTTTCATAAAACGGTAAAAAATCGCAAATGGTTGGGATGGACTAATTGTTGGGATGGTTTGCAATAACAAGTCCCAGTCCAAATTGATAACATTGCTTGGACTATTGAGCTAATCCCTCTTTAGGCCCAGATCCAGACAAAGAAGCCCTTAAAATTTCTACCCATTTCCAAATGACACAATTCGGGCCCATTCCTTTATCCAACGGCTATATCAGCCAAATTCAAATTCAAATCCAACCCTCCCCTCCCCCTCTCTCTTTCTCTCTCTCTCTCTCTACGCTGCAACTACTCTGCCATGGCCACTACCAACACCTTCTTCACCACACCCTCCAAAACCCCAACCACCAAATCCACCTCAAAGCAACACAACCACCAACTCTCAAACCCAGTCGACTCGTCCTCGGAGTTCAAGTCCCGATTCGAGGCCTACAATCGCCTGCAGGCGGCCGCCGTCGCCTTTGGTGAAAAGCTCCCGATTCCTGAGATTGTTGCTCTCGGCGGCCAATCCGATGGCAAGAGCTCCCTCCTCGAAGCCCTTCTTGGATTTAGATTCAATGTTCGCGAGGTCGAGATGGGCACCAGAAGGCCTCTCATTCTCCAGATGATCCACGATCAGTCGGCGCTGGAGCCTCGGTGCCGGTTTCAGGTTCAATCTTATCAATCTGATTGGAACTAGGTTTATTAGGATTCTAATATTAATCATAGTTTTTTGTAGTGTTACCAATTTTGGATTTCAATTTTTGTCTTCTAGGGTTTTTGGTGTTGAGGATTTGAATATCTGCTTCTTTTGTTTGGTTGCTGAGAAAATGTCGCCAAAAGAAAAGAAAATGAGATTATGGTTCATGAGAAAATGAGGAACTACTCAAAGTCAACTAAGCCAATAGTTATTAGGGTTTTAAGGTTTTCTAGATTTTTATGCTAATATTAATCTAGGCTTTTAACTTCTGTCATTTAGGGCTCTGGGCGTTGAAAATTGAGATTTAGGTTTAGGATTGAGATGTAAACGTGTGTTGCGTGTGTCTGGGGTTTCTTTCCTGTCATTTTAACTTTGCTTTTTGGTTTTTTGTTTTTCCTTTTGGATAATAGGCAATAGATGGAAGAAACAAATTAGAAAATCCTTGTGGACTTGGTCCCTTAGAGCTACTCCAATAGGCTGCCATCCATGGCTCCCAAATTTGGGTATGGCAGCATGGCCTTCCATCTTTGGGATTTTTTTTTCCAAAGAAAATAGAGTTTATGCAATACTAAGACCACTATTGCAATACTAAGAAAATAGAGTTTATGCTTCCATGATGTGTTTTCAATGTGTAGGACACCAAAATCATACCAAAACCATAATTTAAACCCTTCATTAAAATGCAAATAGCTTATGCAATATCTTTATTTTCCATACAGAGATGGTAGGCCATGCTGCCATACCCAAATTTGGGAGTCATGGATGGTGGCAGCTCATTGGACCAACTCTTTTTTGCCATAGCTCCCAAATTCGAGTTTGTTAGCTATGGATGGCAGCCCATTGGAGATGCTTTTATAACATTTGGAGCCTACTCCATCCAAACTGAAAAATTGTCAACATCAAGTGCAGACCTTGCTAAGACATGAGCTACCTCATTTCTTTTAGCACACGATGTACGAATTTGAAGTTCATTTCCCTTTCCTCTATTTGGTTCTCAAGGGGAGGGAAAGGAAAAATGCTTAAAAATGTTTGATAAAGGAAGCCATTTTCAATCCATTTCATTCCCTTTCCCTTTTTCTTTTCAAGAACTAAAAGGAGCCAAGTTCTTCTCCCTAATTTTCTTGGCACACAAACACTAAGGGTTTTGTGTTTAGCCATTTGTGTTTTATTTAGCACTCTCTCTCTCTCTCTCTCCCTCCATTGATGTCCCCCTTCATTGATGTTAATTTGATATTGAAACTTGAATATCGATGCTTAAAAACAGGAGGAGGATTCTGAGGAATATGGAAGTCCCGTTGTTTTAGCATCTGCGATTGCAGACATCATAAAGTCCCGAACCGAGGCACATTTGAAGAAGACTAAAACGGCAGTTTCTTCTAAGCCAATTGTAATGAGAGCAGAATATGCTCATTGTCCTAATCTCACCATTATTGATACACCGGGTTTTGTTCTTAAGGTAAGTTGTCAAAAATTAAAGATTGGTGAACGGAAGGTTCCAAAGTTTTGTATTTCACATAGGCCTTATGGTTTGAAACTGTATTGGCAGGCAAAGAAGGGAGAACCGGAGAACACACCTGATGAAATTCTCTCAATGGTGAAGTCGTTGGCTAGTCCTCCCAATCGCATTCTCTTATTCCTTCAACAGAGTAGTGTGGAATGGTGCTCATCATTGTGGTTGGATGCCATTCGTGAAATTGATCCAACATTCCGACGGACAGTGATTGTTGTCTCCAAATTTGATAATCGGCTTAAGGTAAAATTGTACAACTGTTCTTGGATTGATCTTCAGTACCCAATTTTCAGCTTAAATGAATAGGAGAAAGGATAAATAGATAAATGACATCATTATATGTACTTTGACGAAGTTGAAATGAATTAACACTACTCCTCCTTATGCTCTTGAGGGTTGCTTTGGCATATTGGTGAAAGAGCATGGATAATATAGTAGTTTAGATGACTGAAGGAACTCTTTTCCACAGTGTGGAACAATGTAGTGGTTTGAGGTTTTGTAAATTAAACACTGCTTGAATTTAGATTCCTGAATTTGATTGTAGAAATATTTATCAATGCAGGAGTTCAGTGACCGGTGGGAAGTTGATAGGTATTTAAGTGCAAGTGGTTTCCTTGGAGACAACACTCACCCATATTTCGTGGCCCTGCCCAAGGAGAAAAGCACAGTTTCAAATGATGAATTCCGCAGGCAAATATCTCAGGTGGACTCAGAAGTCTTACGTCATCTGCGAGAGGGTGTCAATGGTGGATTTGATGAAGAAAAATTCAGGCCCTTTATTGGTTTCAGCCGACTGAGAGAATACTTGGAGTCTGAACTTCAGAAGAGATACAAAGAAGCTGCACCAGCAACTCTAGCTTTGCTTGAGCAACGCTGCTGTGAAGTCACCACTGAATTGGGCCAAATGGACTCCAAAATACAGGCTACTTCTGATATTGCTCATCTTCGAAGATCTGCAATGTTGCATGCAGCTTCTATCAGCAATCATGTGGTGCGTAATTTATATGACAATTTTTCCACTTTTCATGAAGTTTGAAATCATATCTTACTTTTTAATTATGCAATCAAATTATTTGGAAATATCTTGTGAATGCTTGTGTAGTTACTTTATTTTTCCAAAAATACCCCCTCCCTAAATAAATAAATTCATCTCTTTATTTTTCCCCTAAATTTGTCATGATACTTTTCTGATTAGTCATTGTGCTTCAAAGTGATCCTAGTGATAAGCAATTCCCAAAGTTTAGATTAATCAAGTATGATCCAGCCTATAATTTTTTATTGTTTCTTCAATTTATGACAAAGCATTTACTCTTTGCAGTCTAAATTGATGACTGAAAAACTGATCTATTCTTGTTGATTGGTGAAGGGAGCATTGATTGATGGAGCGGCAGACCCTGCCCCAGAGCAGTGGGGGAAAACAACAGAGGAAGAAAGGTCAGGGAGTGGTATTGGGAGCTGGCCTGGCATCACTACAGATATAAAACATCCTAATGCTACCCTTCGGCTCTATGGAGGAGCCGCTTTTGAAAGGGTGATGCATGAATTTCGTTGTGCCACATATTCTATTGAATGCCCCCCAGTATCAAGGGAGAAGGTATGTATATTTTAGAACTTAAAAGGAACTAACCCTGGGAATTGGGTTCAGAGTGTATGATATCGAAATCCTGTGGCCCAGTTGATCAATTTCTGTTCTTGTAACAGGTGGCAAATATATTACTTGCCCATGCTGGCCGAGGTGGGGGTAGGGGTGTAACAGAGGCAGCAGCAGAGATTGCACGAGCAGCTGCACGGTCATGGCTCGCTCCTCTTCTGGATACTGCCTGTGATCGGCTTGCTTTTGTTTTGGGGAATCTCTTTGATCTTGCAGTGGAGAGAAATCGCAGCCGTGACTCAGATTGTGAGTAGCTGTTAAATACTCCTTGTTCACATTTTCTTCAATTGATAGTTTCTTTCCCTTTATTCACAATACTTTTATTGTGATCATCTTAAATTGCTTATTTTCTTTCAAATTTCAATATTGTATTTCTTTGATGTTATATATATTAGTTAGAAAATGAATTATGCAATTATGGGTAAGTTTGTGAATTCCAAGTATGTTATGCATTCCTGGTGGCCTTTTATATTTTAACAAATGTTCTGTCATTAAGTATTGGCAAATTATTTTCTCTGTCAAGTTTAGACATCTTTTGTTTTTGTGAGTTGAATTTCTCTGTACTCTGATATAGTATGTTAAAAACAGAACTTTTTAATGGTGGTGTTTTGTTTATTGTCTTTGTGTTTTTATATCCCAAGTTAAATCTAGGATGCCATCTTCCAATTACTGAAAAACTGAATTTTGTTTCTTGAATCCATGAGCAATATATAATTGCTCCAATATTTGCATGTTCTATAATTATTCTTTCATTTCTTATTGTAGTGTTTGCATTGTAATTTATCAAAACTGATTGGAAAACTATGGGTTGCTCATTTCATTGTTCAGATGGGAAGAAAAGTGGGAATATGGATGGGTATGTTGGATTTCTCGCTGCCTTAAGGCACTCTTATAATCGCTTTATAAAAGATCTTGCAAAACAGTGCAAGCAACTAGTTCGGCACCACCTTGATTCAGTTACAAGTCCGTATTCTCTGGTCTGTTATGAGAATGACTTTCAAGGAGGCTTTGGCTCAGGTGCAACCTCTATATACGGATCCAACCTAGCTTCAGCTGGTTCTTTTTGTCTTGAGTTATCTGATGGTGGGGCAGCATCTCGTGATGAAATAATGACAGATCAAGAGAACATACCTCCAGAAAAGAATGAACAGCAAACCACGCCAGGAAAAGGGGCAGAAGCCAGGGAAGCTCTCCGAGAATGCCAAATGACTGTGCCTGAGACCCCATCACCTGATCAGCCATTTGATGTAGGTTATGTTGGAGCTAAGAAGGAGCTTGGGAACTGCATTGAAGTTGGAGCAAGAAAACGGCATCCAAGAATGACAGGCACTAACAGAAATTTGGATCATTTAAGAATCCAAAATGGTGGTGGCCTTTTATTTAAAACTGGAGACAGTGGTTCAAGATCAGGCTCAGCTTACTCGGAGATTTGTTCATCAGCTGCACAGCATTTTGCTCGGATACGTGAAGTTCTTATTGAGCGAAGTGTGACATCCACTTTGAACTCTGGGTTTTTGACCCCCTGGTAAGCTCCTGTTCTTTAAACAAATTTGCTTCTACACAAGGTCACAAGCACAAATAACACCAGAAATACATGGACAATCTTAATTAGTAGCTCACTTCAGTGTTTGCGTAGCATTTAAGAACTATATGCACCATGTTATGGAGAGTTCTGTTAGGATTTCTTTTGTCTCTCTTCAATATACAATGTGCACATTGTACATCTATGCCATGTAGTATCAATGCATACTTTGTGATTTTGTGCTCCCTCCTAGTGTCTGGGTCTCTGAAGTCAGACCTTTAGCCGTAAAGCTTGGTTTTTAATCTTCTTCCACTCTCACTACCTTGTTAAACCAACCCAAAGGTCTTGTTCATCTGACCCAGATTCTGTAAAAGAGTTTCCAATAGCATCATTATTTGTATGCACTCTGTGAATCAACATTCAATATATCCTATGTCTATTTTAGCCATTATGTTGTCACCATTTTAACAAGGATTTGATTATAGAAACCTGCTATTATGTTGTGTTTTCTTTATGCAGCCGGGACCGGCTTGTGGTGGCACTTGGATTGGATTTGTTTGCCGTGAATGATGAGAAATTCATGGACATGTTTGTTACACCTGGGGCAATTGATACCCTTCAAAATGAAAGACAGTCCATTCAGAAGCGCCAGAAGATACTTCAATCTTGCTTAAACGAGTTTAAAAGTATTGCTCGATCACTTTGATAGAGACCTATCCTGAATGAAACTGCATCGAAACAACTAAGAATGGGTTGCATGGGTTTCGCATCTAGTGAAACCATATTAAATTTTCAGCCGAGGGCTCTATCAAATATTTTATCTAGTCCTCCAAGTCATTTCCATAATTTTCCATGTAAAGAAGATGTTCCTCCTATTGTTGTTGGCCTATTCAAGATATATTGATTAGTATTTGTATAGACTATATGATCTTTCTAATGCTCAATTTACTGATTGTATTGTTGCTGTAAAATGGTTTGCCTTTGTTGGGTGAAAGAAACAAACAAATAGCTAAGCAAGATTTTCATGGTTCTCCGACTTGTGTGTAGCAGAAGCAATAGCCAAGATTTATGTAAGGTTCTACAATTGCATATTTTCCTCGGTCGAAATTTTAGTGTTTTTTCTAAGGTGACCAAACTGTTGGGATTTGGGGGAATTCTCTGTGTCTTTCTCCAGATGAAGCTTATAAGTACCCATCAGAGTTGCCAAAGGCTCTCTTCATTCATATTGCAGCAAAAGCGGAAAAATGCATATTAAACTATTCATCGAAATTGGGCTCGAGCCATAGTTTCAAAAGTGCACTCAGGTCCTATATATATGACTCATGTTGGTCGCATCCCTTGGTAAGAAAGGTGGTCGTTCGAGGCATCAAAAGTGTCGGACAATTCTAGCAAAATCCATTTGTGTTCACTTGCTGCGAGGGAACCAATTTATTCTTTGGAATGGAGTCATAGCAAAATAAATGTGGTCATGGTAGAAACTTAGGCATCAACTCGACATTTATAGTAATCCCATAAATTTTTCTACCAAAGTCAATGGAATGATTTGATTCAAATATAAATGTGGTCATGGTAGAAACTTTGGCATCAACTCGACATTTATAGTAATTCCATAAATTTTTCTACCAAACTCAATGGAATGATTTGATTCAAATATAACTGTTGGAACAAACATATCGGTGTTTAAATGTTAAAGCCTTGGTTGTATTTAATTCAAACATATGTTCCAAGGTTTGGGTACCTGTAAATGATCATTATTGACCTTTCATGAAATTTTTAACATAGAGACCTCCCTAATTTGCGTAAAATTGATTGAGCCACAGTTGAGTAGCACCAAGGTTGAAACATGTCTTCAAGTTAATATATATATATAGATAGAGAGAGAGAGAGAGAGAAGTGTTCTAGTCTGGACTACCTGACTTTAACTAAAGTCAGCTAAGAACACAAGTCCTTGGATTTTCATTCACTTAATGGATAATTAATCTTAAGATTCCAATTCAATGGCTCAATGTTCTTAGTTGACTTTAACTAAAGCCAGATAGTCCTGACCAAAACATTTATATATATATATATATATATATATATATATACACAGAGGTGCTAATATCAGGTGCACCTAATGCAAGATGCATCAGGTGCCCTCTTGTAGGCCACTTGTACTGTAAATTTTGGAAAATTGACCGTTGGATTAAATACCCCTATAATGTATGTCATGCTTGCCAAAAATCACAGTGATCCAACGGTTGATTTATGAGAAAACTGACTGCTAAAAAATGATAACATTTTAAAGAACAAAAAAGTCATAGTTTTTCAAAATTACATTTTTCAAAAACCAACCGTTGGATTACTATGATTTTTGATAGAAATGACATACCTGATAGGAGTATCTAATCCAACGGTCAGTTTTTCAAAATTTTTATCACAAGTGGCTCTACAAAAGAGCACCTGATATTAGCACCTCTAATATATATATATATATATATATATATATATATATATATATATTGTTCTTTAGGTATTTAAATTTTTGACTCTCTCTCTCTCTCTTGGAGGCATGCCCACTTTATATCCTCACAGATAATACTGAAAATAATAATACTTTTTCAGTGTAAAGAACAAAAATAAAACAAAAGTTATAGAAGGACAGCTATAGTGTCTGCCCTCTCAATGAACCATTCATGAACCTTGTAACATGGATATCAAGTGGTCCCCCTCCATGCATGTCCAATGCCCCTAGTATCAAGGGACCTAGTCCCCTACCCAAATTAATAATTATAATAATAATAATAATAATGAGGTCCTAGTCCGAAATAATAAATTTTTATAGTAAATTTACAATAATACCCTTACTCTAGGAAATAATTATGGTCACTGTCAACATTGCCGTGCAATGTAGGGCAAGATAAGAGATAATTTCGGTAAGAGGACATGGTGGTTCTTTTTAAATTTTAATTGATGCTGAATATGCAATGGCCTTTACTTGTATTCAAAGGTTTTTTTTTTTTTTGTTCTTCTGATGATGTATTCAAAGATTAAACAAGGGGAGAGTTTAGATAATTTTGTTAAATTAAACAATTTTAATTGTTATTTCCTTATTATCGGATGCACATATTTGCTAGTAGACTTGCATAGCGAGAAGATTTGTCAAGGTCCAAATCTTGATTAAAGTATACCTAAAATATCTCTTGTTCGGCAAATAAAAAGTCGAACACCCAAAAATTATTCGGGTCATAATTTCAATAAAAATACATTTACATTTATAAATAAAATAATTTTTACTTTTTTATCGACTTAAACTCATATTTCTTAAATTCACGCGCACCAAGAATTCGAGACGAATGTGTAATTTTGGTTTTACAAAATACAATTTTCAAAAAAAAGTTTTTAAAATGTGTTTTAAAATTAAGTTGTTTTCATTCAATTGCTCAAAACATTAATAAAAAGAGAAGCATAAATGATTTGCCCTTGTGTCAGCCA
This sequence comes from Hamamelis virginiana, assembly GCA_017140935.1. Lineage (NCBI taxonomy): Eukaryota > Viridiplantae > Streptophyta > Magnoliopsida > Saxifragales > Hamamelidaceae > Hamamelis > Hamamelis virginiana. The sequence continues at coordinate 1,581,712 of JAESVK010000506.1, read as the reverse complement.
AATCAAGTTCTAATACTGGTTGGATTTAATTTGTAACCAAACACAATCTCAAGAAACATCCTGATCCAAGTTTTTGACCCAGATCAAATGATTGTAAGTTTGTAACTACCATTCCATTGCCCCCAAAAATAGAAAAATGAATTTAAACAAAAAGAAAAAGGAGGTTAGAACTGCCTTCCATGGAAATCAATTGGGTTCCAAGTAGACATGATGTCACTGTCTGAAAGTAACTGCAGTCTACTAGATAGGTGGGATGGGTGGGTCAAACATTGTGGCTTTGTTGTGTGTACCATTTTTTAGGCACACTGTACTACTTTTTTTCTGGTGTCAGGTACTATCACTATTAATTAGAAAAACATTACTGTTATGAAATTAAAGAGCAGATATGGTCCTAAATAAGATCCATTGTGATAGGCACATGTAGTTTAGATACAACTATACAAGTTTACACCAACTAAAAGCTTAAGAGGAACCCCAAGGGGTATATCACTTGGCCCAAAATTCTAGGAAATCAAGGTGAGATCATGGGTTCGAACTTTGGGATCAGTTCCCCGGGTGTACAGCATAGTAAGGTTAGTAAGACATATCTCCAGTGACAAATAATCAATTTCTAGATCTGGGTGTGGATATGAATCCCCGCCACTATGCGAATCCGTGTCTTACTGGTGTGTGTGTTGAGGAGCCTGTGCACACATCCGGAATTTGCCTCTCGGTTCTACTCTAATTAAACGACATTAGGTATCGACTCCGAAATCGTAAGAGGACAGACCGATAGGATTTATCCTCGTATCCAAAAAAAAAGCTTAAGGGAGAAGCCATCATTTGCCATTTACAAATTGTGGTTTTCTCTTCTAATGGTTTTTTTTTTTTTTTTTTTAGCCCAAGGTTGGAGAGAAGTTTATTAAAGCAAGCCCAGAAAATGGCAACTCTACCCCGCTTGTAAGGGAGAAATTTTGGATTTCATCTCAATTATGTACAAAATACTTAATAAGTAAAGTTTAAGTTTAACTCAACTAAGTGGGTAAATTTTTAACCCAAAAGAAAAGATAAAACATTTTAGCACAAAACAATAATATTTAAAGTGAAAAGCTATTACCAAATCCACTTGGTTTTCTAAATGGTAAGTCACGTCTAGTTTTAAACTCTGAAATCATTTTTCAAGTCATCTAAAATATCAGGGTCTTTTCCTTTTTCAGGCTCCATAAGAGAACTCTAATTATCATTGCTAATACTAAGAGCAAACTCAAAGAAATGTAGGGTCATGCAGCTTCCAATATTAAAAACAATGCAGAAATCATGGACAAATTAAAGAGTCTCTCTCTCTCTCTCTCTCTATAAATATATATATATATATATCTCTCTCTCTCTTAAAAGTTTAAAGCTAAAAACAAAAGTTTCTAGGTCTCCCCATCTGTCAAAAAGTTTAAAATAAAAAAGGGTCTCCCCATCAAGAGGGACACAAAGTCAAGGTCCTCCCTCACTTCTCTATCAAAATGTTCAAATCCAACCAAAACACACACCAACCAGGAACTTTCTCCCATTGTTCTCTTCTTTGCTTCCATTCCTCCATTTGCAAACCCACTCACATTCATCTTTGATTCCATGAAATTTGTTAAGAGAAAAATTTAATATGATTCTCCTATGAATTTCAAGCTACCATTTATTTTAAACCGCGTCTTCTTGATAGCCAAATGAAACACGGATAATACATATCAAACACGGATAAACATCCCACGTACCTTCTTAAGTGGGCAAAAATAAATAAACAAATAAACGGTCCATAATCAAAACAACTAAAATTTAATTTAAGAAGTTGAAAGGACTAATTTTAAAACAAGCTCAAATCAATAAGATCAAATTCATATCAAACTGCAGATTGAAATACTCTTGGAAAGTTGGGGTTTAATGAAATTGGTTTGGAATAAAGGGGCCGGTTTTGTAGATTGAAACATGTGCCAAACAAAACCTTGACCACCAGCTGTGACGGTGTGAAGGTGGCGGACCCTACCAAGTCAGCAATTTCAAAGTAGGATTCTCCTCAAATTGTCACCATTCACCACATAAGAACTTCCAAAATATACTAATTAAAAAAAAAAACATGCCACCTAATGCAGCCATTAATCTTTTAACACTTTAGTCAAGCCGGCCAACTAAATATTATTATTATTTTAATTTGTGTTGTTTACTACTCAATTAATTATTTAATTATATTATGGAGATTAGGCCAATGCCCGTTGAATAAGTACACCAACGTACTTCAATTCATGGGAATTCTAGTAATTTTGAGAAAACTCAAGGGCTCCCTTATTGGTGATTATATATATATAGATGATATTTCAGTTTTAATTGGTCTAATTTTTGTATTCTCTCTCTATTTTTATTTATATACAAGAGAAAGAGAGGCAATATACTAACTGGCATGAGCTGGTCATCACTGCTTTATCCGCACCGCGCGGCTCGCCCCTAGGATGGCGACACATCAGCACTTCAGAAGATTTAAAGGCCCACAAAATTTATGTCAAGACGTAGCCGTTTTGAAGGTAAAATGGACTCTCCCCAAAATTGATGTACTCATCTCTTCTCCCATTTTCTCTTTTTTCTCAATGCTCTCTCTTCTCATCTCTCATCCATGGATTTTCTCTCTTCTCACCATTCTCCCCATCACCATGTGTGACTGCGTTTTGGATGATCTCCCTCTCTCTCTCTCTCCACTGATTTTCTCTCTCTCCTCTGATTGTTATTTTGCCAAACACTCATATAAAGACATGTCCGTATTCGTGCAAACCAGAGGTGTCCATTTGCTTATTGAAAAAAATTTCCCACTGATGTGAAACTTTAGTTGTAATTGAAGATACACGGTATATTTTCCCTGGGATTTACCTCAAAATCCATGGAGATAAGTGGAGCATTAATAATTTTTTATTTTTTTTTTATGGTAAACTTTTTCTGGGAACTATCTTCTGCAGAAACGAATGGAGCCGAACGGGAAGATGCGCCATAGTTTGCATCCTATGGCGAAATTTTATTTTCTGAAAATTAGAGGAGAGAGGGAGAGAGAGATAAAAAAATCCATGGATGAGAGATGAGAAGAGAGAGAGCGCTGAGAAAAAAGAGAAAATGGGAGAAGAGAGGATGAGAGATGAGAAGAGAGAGCACCGAGAAAAAAGAGAATGGGAGAAGCATATCGATTTTGGGGAGAGTCCATTTAGGTTTGGGCAGTATGGTGAAACTTTCACCATCAAAACGGCTGCGTTTTGACATAAATTATTGTAAGCCTTTAGATATTCTGAAGCGCTGATGTGTCGCCATCTTAGGGGCGAGCCGCACGGTGCGGATAAAGCAGTGATAAGCAGCCAAACCATGACCCATACTAACATGGCGATGGGACTTGATTACCAAGAAAAGAAATAGAGGGATAGAGAGAGAAATAGAGAAGATAACTAGAGAGAAATCAGAATATTAGGGAGAAAGAAAGAGAAAGAGAAAGAGA
>JAESVK010000506.1:1530501-1568222 GCA_017140935.1 Hamamelis virginiana | reverse complement strand
AAGTATCCCAATTAAATAAAGTACTCTTACTAGGAAACTAATTAAAAAAGAGTTACAACTGAAATAGAAGTATCCCAATTAAACTAAATCATCTAATCATTCCTATGGTGGGCCCTTCTAGTATAGTTCTTCCAAGGCCGTGGGCCCTGTGGGTCATGATCCACATCACATGGCTCTAGCCAGGTTTATATATCCTATTGATCTTATAATCTAGTTGCGTGACATTTTTCATACTCTCCTAAGGAGGTTTGAAATTTAAACTTTGATCTCATTTGAAATGAGTAAATAACAGAAAAATAGGCGGTCGTTGAGATGGGAGAACTAACTTAAGGATTGGGTGCATAATTCAATATCAATATGCATGTTTTAAATATATTTTAGCCAAACGATAGAAATATACCTTATCCCAAATCCTACGTACCCCAATATTAAAAAGTGGATATTGATATATTTTTATGTACTGTTCCATATATCTCAGGACATTTTCATTAAGTTGAGGATATATGACACTTTCGAGTTTAAATATAGTTTTTAAATAAACCATCTTTCAGTTGAATTTTTTTTTTATTAAAAAAAAAAGAAAAAAAAAAGAAACAAGAGAAGCTAAAATAAAAGGAAGAAGCTAGAAGATGAAGAAGAGAACCATATACCACCAACCAACCATTGCAACTAATTACAGAGTATCCTTCCAACTTAGTGAAAAAACCTTGAATTGATTAAGATTTTTTACCTGAAAATTTAGGTATAGAGAGCCACAAATGGGAAAAACAATGACTTATTACTTGGATTTATCATTAAATAGTAACTTTAACACATAATCATTTTAAGACAATAATGTTGTTTTGTGCTAATTGATTGCCATCCCTTCAACACCTACTCATTTTTCACAAATGATATCACACAAAATATCTATTCAAATTTAATTAATTTCCATCCTAAATTGGCCTCCAAGATTTTATTAGAATTGAATGCAAAATTTCATTTTGCTAAAAATAAAAAAAAATAAAAAAAAAATACCATTCTCAAATATCTTTGTTTGATCTAATCAAATTGCATGGAAAAAATTAAAGATCTTACCAATCATTATATCATCATATTTTAATGTTTTAATGTTTTAAACCACCCACCCTTGCAAGCTTTTTAATTGTGATTTAATCAAATTGCGTGATTAAAGCTAGTTAAGGCATGATTTTTACATGATGGGAGTTTGTTAGGAACTCCCACAATCTACATCACAAGGATTTTTTAATTTTGGGAGAATGTAATTCCCTTTTAGAGGAGTGGTTTGTTATGGACATTTGGTCCCCTCAAACTTCATTCTTGTTTCTTTTTCCTTTCCAATAATATACGAGAATTCGATTCTCTTTCCTTTTCTCTTGTTTCTATCAAAACATGACCAAGAACCTCCAGCTAAGATGGACATGATGGAACAAACATTTTGAAAAAACTCATTGGTTGTACCTTAATTTAAAATGATGTCAAGGCTATTTTTAACCCTAGTTTTCGGATTGAATCTATTCCCATTTTAAAGTGTTAAATATATAATTATTATTTCCTTTTTTAAACACATTTCTCTAAGCTTTATTCTTTCTTTCTAGTTTATGACATAGCTATATGATTTAAAGTTGCTAGGGCAGGCCAAATTTTTCAAAGGAAAAAGAAACAGTTAGTAGCTCTTTCAATGTCAAAGAACTTTTTTTCAATGGGAAAGAAAATTTCAACCGACGCGTTAACGAAAAAATCATCCTAATTGTACATGTCATATTAATGTAATGTTCATTTCAACATTAATAACCAAAGCTCGGTCAATGAATATCAGAGATGTAACTTTTAAAAAAAAAAAAAAAAAAAAAAAGAGAAAAGAAAGATAGTGTTGGAAATTAAATGCGACATGTGTGCTAGAAATAAATTAAAACTAATATTAGAATTAATCTTTTTTCTATCTTAATAAATAATTGTAAAACTAATATCAATGAATTTATTCAAAATACAATACAGTACTCAAGCAAGATTTAAAAAAAAAAAAATTTAAACAAAAGAGTTGTATTTTGGGCCATACATGAGTGAAGCACAGGAGAGCCAATAGTGGCACCACTACATTACATGATTGAAGCATGTGCAATGCACGCGCTTGTAGTGCGGGTATTTTCAGAGAGGTGTGTTCTGATCAAATGTTTCCATCATTTCAAATCCCATCACACACACACACATACAAGAGTCTCTGCAGTCAGGGCTCTGAAGTCAATGCCACATTTTGAAAGCTTTCCAAGACTTTTCTCAACTACTGATCCCCTAAAAATTCCTCATACAACCAATGCCATTTAATATTTTCTCATCCCAAAAAAAAAAAAAAAAAAAAACCCCTTGTCTATTTTCCCGCTAGCCAATCAATCCCCACAAATCCCCACCAAAAAAAGCATAACCCAGAAACTTGAGAGAGAGAGAAAAAAAGAAAAGAAAAGGTCTAGAGAGGGTGTTTGTGGTACAACACAACACAACAAAACAAAAAAAAAGCAAATGTGCAAAATCCCCATTCTCATCTAGCCTTGTTTTTCTAGAGAGAGAGAGAGTGTGTGGTACAACATATACACAACAAAAAAGCAAATAAGCAATCCCATTCTCATCAAGCCTTGTTTTTCACTCATTCATCTCTTCTTCTCCACCCAAACCACCCCACTCCCCCTCTCTCTTTCTCATCTTTCGATCTCTAGAAAGGTGGAGTTACAGACCCAGACCCATCAATGGAAATCACTTCAAAACATCTAGAGAGAGAAAACCCATCTCCCTTGAACTCTCCAAACAGCAATGGAAGCACGAGCATGAGCAGTACCAACAGCAACAACGGCACTATTCAAACTCCAACCCCACCTCTAACCCCCAAACCCATGTCATCAAGATCTGATCAAACAAATCCATACCCAACAACTTTTGTTCAAGCTGACACAACCACCTTCAAACAAGTAGTTCAGATGCTCACCGGAGCATCAAAACCAAACCCGCCGGAATTTCCACCGCCGTCTGCCAAGAATTTCACTCCCCCCATCAAAACGGCACCGAAGAAACAACAAAGTTTCAAGCTTTACGAAAGAAGAAATCAGCTCAAGAACAGCCTCATGATCAACCCTTTAGTGCCAAGAATTATGCAGAATTCTTCAGGGTTTAGTAATTCGCCGAGAAATCAAGAGATCTTGTCGCCGAGTTTGCTCGATTTTCCTAAGCTTGTTCTTAGCCCTGTTACGCCGTTAAATGAAGACCCATTTAACAAGTCCTCGCCATCGGTGGCTTCTTCGGCGTCGGAAGAGGATAAGGCGATAGCCGAGAAGGGATTTTATATGCATCCATCGCCTATTACGACTCCAAGAGAGTCGGAACCTCAGCTTTTGCCTCTGTTTCCGGTGACTTCGCCGCGAGTTTCAGGGTCGTCTTCTTGAAGAAACGGCGTCGTGTTGAAGGGGTTTAGAGGCTGTTGTATGGTTTTGATGTGTCCAGGTAGAGATCTTTGGTTCAATTGTACAATTTAACTTCTCTTCCATTATTCCAACAACAACGGAGAAGACTTCGTTTATTTTCTTTTTTTATTTTCTTCTTCTTGTTTTTCTTATTTTATATTTCATTGATTACTATCAATATGAGATGGAGTTCTTAAAGTGGATTTTCATTTTTCCTTCCCTTTTCCTGAGATTCTCATGGATGCATATTGGTGAATTTTATGTGAAATCTCTCTCTCTCTCTCTCTCTCTCTCTCTCTGTTTTGTGTTTTCAACAAGAAGTCATTTAGCTCTACATGTAGAAGTATAACAGCTCTCCATCTTTTCATATAACTGTGAAAAATGTTCACTTTTATATCTTTTTCTTTGATGTTCGAAGGCTAAAAAATCGGTTAACTTTTACTGTTTTTAACTTTTAAGTGGATCTCTCTCACCCCTATATGTACATACAAATTCTACCCCACCGTCCCACGCACACACAGGAACTTCTTGCAGGGGTGGGGAGGAACTTGAGAGAGAGAGAGAGAGAGAGAGAGAGAGAGGGTTCTTGGAGGGGGAGGGTAGGAACTTGGGAGGGAGAAAGATTTGTGCTGCATTTGCAGGCCCAATAGATTGTGTATACAGGAAACACTTTATCTATTTCCTCAAAAATATGGTGCATATATAGGAATGGGGGCTCAAACCACATTAAAGATAATCCAATCACCTCAAATACAAAATTGAAATTCCAGCTGATGAGGTGCAATTCTCCATCAACTGCAAATCTGCAATCATGTGATTCTGATTCCTCAATGTCTGTCAATTTTGCACCATTGGATTCCTCCTTAATTAGATGGTCACTGATCAAAATGGCAGAAGATGGTTGTGCAGTGATGATGATGATGATGGAGGTAGTAGTATCTTAAAAAGTTCCACAAGGAGGTAGGTCTTTGTGTCTGAGAATGGCCCACCTTAAAGATTTTTTTTTGTAGACCAGAAATCACCATGAAGCTGACAATGTTGGATCATCTGATTTATTGACTTTAATCTTTGTCATTATAAATCTCACTGTCCAAGAAATACAGTGGAATCAGCTGGTCAGAGATACCCTGCTACATTCTTATATTTATTGCTCACCTCTTCATATCTCAGCTTACTGCATTCTTCCTTTCTCCCCCACAAGATTTCCAAGGCTGAAGGGAATCTTAATGGATCTTTGAGATATTCAACAGAAGTAATTCCTTCTTTCTTTGGATTTTCTGCTTAGAGTTTGGATTTACTCCGTATATACACTATCATAACATAAATAATATATATGGTGCTTAATTTTCGAGCAAATCTAAGTACTGACAAATCTCCCGTAGAGAATTCGGATTCTTCTTTGTATCACCTTAAAATTTTGTTGAGTCTTAAAAAGAAGAGAAAAATTATAATTTTTTAAAGTATTTTTACTCTATTTTCGATCTCTTTCCTTTTCCTCAAATTAATTTTCTAGTTTCAAATGGAGTAGGTTTAAAGATTAAAGAGAGCCTTATTAGATCATTGGGTTCACAATGGGAGTAATGCTACCTTTTTCTTGTTACTTTTTTTTTTTTGACCCGAACCTCATGACACAAACTCGAGATGTGTTCCTTGTAAAGGAAGGCTGAAAGAGAGAGTTCTTTATGTAATAAGTTAAATTTTAAATTTTGCAAAATGAACTGTTGGATTATTTGCTCCATTCGCGCATGCTATGCTTGGTAAATATTACATTGAACATTTATTAATAACCATTTAATCCATAAACTCACATCTGTCATTTATGTGAGAGAGTGGAGTGTCTTTCACTTGGAGTATACCAGCTTTAATGAAAGGAGAGCAGGAGAAGGGAGAAAATGGGAGGAGAGAGAAAGTGGAACTTGGTATGATGGTGATGATTGAAAAAGAAGGAAAGAAAGAGTATGATCAAAATAAGAAAAGCAAAAGAAACTTTGAGACTTTTTTTGGTGCCTTTTTGCCTTTTCCTTTTTGTAGTTTTATATATTGTCAGTTTTTGTGGATTTGGACTAGACCCAAATACTTACTGCATTAGACAAAAACCGCCCACATTTTTCACTGCCAGTTTTGGTGCAAGTTGAATATCTACTCATCTCTTATTCTTTCAGCAGTACTGGTTTTGATGTAACCGCCTCCAAAGCATGTTTCCATAATTTGCTCAATTTCCATATACAATTCCCACAGGTACATTGACTCCAACCCTAGCCCCACCCTAATTTCCTCAACTGATTTGAACCCTAAGCCCACCCTAGCTACCCTAATCTCTCTTGGCCTCTAATCCAAGGCATTCAAACTCATGGGAGTCTGGTTGGTAACCAAAAAAACCTAACCAAATCAAGATGAGTTTAATCAATTTTTATTCCATCCCCATTTGATAATTTTTTTTTTGGGTAAATTGGTACAGTTTTGTACAAAAAAATATTACATAAATGCAATTTTTTTTTGGGGGTTAAATTTGAGGGATTCGACCCCTTGCCCTAGCCTAATCCTAACCATTTTCCCCCCTAGCACCCTCACCTCTAGGCTACCCTAGTAGCTTATCAATGCAATTTTTTTCAAACAAACTATAAGTCGGTTTATTTTAAAGACCAAATAACAGTAAAAGAATTCCCGAACACACCCTTGGGAGACTTGAACATTTAGACGCCTTGATGGCTAAAAAAATGCAAGGTATTGCTTGAAAACAAAAATCCAACCAAGGCATTATTGCAGCGCAGTGCAGCACAAAAGAAAAGGCAGCAACAGACATTAATAACTTTATTTCAAAGCAAAAAAGTTGTCCATGTATTCATACACTTTATTAATTATAATTATGTCACATTAGATATGGTTACAGAGGAATATATCCAATCTCAGATTTCCAAGAAAGAGTTGATTGTCCTGAACCCATGATTCTCTGGAAGAGGTCCATTTCCTGGCCGTATAGATATTATCACCTCCAAACCTGAACATAGATCAGTTGCAAATAACAATAAGAAAGCTAATCTGCATAATAAACAAATGGGTTTCTCTTTTTCTTATTTTGAACAATTAGAAATTTAAAAGGGGTCGTACAAATTTACTAGAGCTAGTTACCAAGGTTAAACTCCTATAGTATGTTTTCGATGAGAAACATAATCACAAAATTGATGTGCCCACTAAAGTATCAATTCTAGATACAAGACAGAACTCTTTCTCATGACCATTTATTTAAGGATGTGTTCAGAATACTTTCATTGAAGGCGCATTTGGGAACCACATGAAAATGACTTGAGGGAATCTGCTTTGTTTTCGACAGCATTTGAAAGCGCATTTCCATTGTCTAGAATAAAGTCGTTACAAAATGATGGAGTCATTGACAAAACTGAAATGACTGCATTTCAAGGAATCCTAAATTGATTTCGATTCAAATAACAGTGCCATTTAGACATCCCATTGAAATAAGTCAAATGTGTGTCCGTTAGCATTTAAAATTTTAAATGAATACACTTTTTTTCCCCAAAATGTTCTAAAATGGGCAATTTAGAGTTTTCAAGATCTAATTCCGATTCTATTTTGGTGATTATTATGGTGACAGCTAACATCTCCATATTACCCTGCCACATTGAGTGTTCAAATGCTGCTATGCAAAACACAGTGAACTGATTCAATTTCCATGGGACATTAAAACACCACCTATGAAAAACAAATAAACTCGTTCCTAAAGCTAGAAAGCAATTCAACAACTCAAAAAAGACTTGGGAACAAAGTGACTTCCATGTGACATCTGGAGGAACTCAAATTTATTGAAGGGCTTAGGTAAATAGGTATTAAAGCATGAACTCTGCTGGCAGCCAAAAAGAAATTATGGAAAACAGAAACCACAAGCAGCTCATTACCTGCCGCCTTTGCAGCTACAGCTTCTTGATGGACATCTGTCACAAATAAAATTTCTGATGGCCTATCTACTCCCACAGACTCTGAGATTTCAACATAACTGCGAGTTTCCCTTTTGTTGCTGAGAGAGAGGGGAGAGAGTTCACCTTGATTGAGATTATGTAATATTGTTAAAGAATTTAAAGCAGAAAAGTGCATCAATGGAAGTTAAAAAATTTACCCGATTGTGGTGTCAAAAAATCCACACAAATATTTTCTTAAATCCCCATAGTTTGTATTTCCAAATATGAGCCTCTGTGCCAATCTGCTACCACTAGAATATATGTAAACCTGTTGAAAAATACAGTAATAGTAATTAAAATTGAAGATGGAATTTATTAAACACAGTCAAGAAGTTGAGAAAAAACCCTACAAATGGAAGGCTTGTGTCTTGAGAACATTAAACATTTTTTTTGGGTAAATGAAATGGAATTTTATTAAATTAACAATCAGGAATACATTGTAGATAAGCAACACCTCCCATGTCCTCCAAAACAATCTGACCTATAGATCTAGGAAGTGTAAAATATCAAACTCAACAATCAACAATCTTTTTTTAACAAGTTACAGCATATATTTGCCAAGCATCAACAGCTCCATTAGCCTGTCTGAATGATAAAGTGATATGGATTCAAACTTGCGAACCATATCTGCTGAGAAAGAAGTGAATCCATTAGTGGCTGATATCCTTCACTTCTGTAAGTCTTTCAGGTTTGTTTGTTCACTAAAGGTAATAGGTCATTGGTCCAGAGGCTCAAGATCTGGTCATTATGGATAGGGGTAAGTTTTGGAATGTTTTGTAGTCTCTTGGTAATGCTTTTGTAAGTTCCTAATGTTATGATATTCTGATGATTTAGCACCCAAAAAAACAAAAATTAAAAAACTTGTGAACCAGCATTTAAGTGTCTTGAACCTACAAGTCAATACTCCACAGAGGCCTCAATGACAATTCTAGAATAGCCTTCCACGTTGACATGCTTAATGCCTTTTCCCCATGCTATCCAAAGGCCATCCTTAAGGACCAAATATTCTGCCACAATAATTGAAGCGTGCCCTAAATTCTTAGAAGCCACTACAAGAAGTTTCCCTTGATCATCCCTCATCACATACCCAGCTGCTTCTATGGTACTACTATACTATCTAGATTCGTTAAAATTAAGCTCCCAAAATCATGGACTATCTGCAAACCCTAGCATTAAAAATTTCAACAATACTTTCTGCAGATTTCTTGTGAATCACACCTACGCCATGTAAAAAGAATGTTCACCTAAATTATAAATAAACGATCCATTAGTAAAAGCATTTGGGGCAGCACATACAAAAGTTTTTAGCAAAAATTCCAGTACAGACATTTATTACAACATTCAGTTCATATTGTCTTGGTCACCGAGAGAGAGAGAGAGAGAGAGAGAGAGAGAGAACAAATTTCAGCGCATTTTCTATGAAGAAAGATGACATTCAAGCACAATTGAAAAACGAAGGACGACATGAACAAGTAAGAAGAACATCCACAAGGAACCAAAAAATTAGGGGGAAGAAAAAAGGAAAATAAAAATAACCTTAATGCCCAAAGTATGCCAGTTCTCAAGAGCTTCAGGCACATCCTCAAAAACTACTCCCTCCAATTCATTATTCTGATATCCAGTTTGCCATATATGACCCTGCATGCATGAACGTTAGCTAGGTTCCAAGTATGCACTATAGTGAGTACGTCTCTTCTGAATCCCATCTTGCTTACCTGCAATTGTTTTAAGGCAGTGATCTTCCTGTCCGCTTTTATCATTGCTTCCACATTAGCAACCAAAGCTGCAATCACCTCCTCTTTGCCTGCATCATCAGATGGGATGGGCACAGCACCAATAACACCTTGATCCAAGTCATCCTGAACCTGCAAAAACAAAGCGGAAAATTTTAACATTTCATGGTTTTGAATCTTGATTTCCAAGAATTCATTTTGTACTTAGAACTTAACCAAAATTGAATTTGCAGCTTAAACCATTAGTGTGTGTTTTCCAACTCTGCTTTATCCGAGTATAACACAACAGGGTTCCTTTTCAGCAATAAGCACATCATAACAGGCATAAAAAACCACAAATTTGTGAACCAACAAAATCACTCAGAAACAAAATACCATTATAATTGCCTGAAATTTCCTGGAGGGGATGTACAAGAATGAATAGTCACAAGATTGTAGTGATTTATTAAAAATAGAGGGAGTAATAGTCAATGCATGATTTCATGTGAGATCTGGGAAGAATGGTATCTCATTCTTTTCATGTTTCCCATCACCAATACGAGAGATGAGAGATTGCAAGCATTTTTCGTTCTATACCACCCTTGGAAGGATCAGTTTTGAAAATTTAAAATGATATTTTAGCTGGTTTTGATCCAACATAAATCAACCATCGAAGCATTTTGGAAGATGACTACTATAGCTCCTCGATCAGATTCTGTAGTTTGAGCATGCTGCTGAAGATGCATCTAGGAATAATGAGCTGGGGCAAGGGCAACCAGAAGCTAGTCACCGATGTAAATTAAAGTTTATGTTAGAAGGCAGAAATGAAGATCAAGTATCTAAATTACACAAGAAGAATCTTGTCCAATACAGTTACACAGGCAAGTCCCTGAAGTAAAAATGCACAACATTTTTTGAACTGCTAAGATGCATCTCAGCGGTTCACTAATTAAGTTACCATTTTTACTACTCCTCATTGGACTTTTAGAAAAAGAAGACAATGGTCAAGGAGATGAGACAGTAATTCCCTATCAAGGATGATGCAATCGGGTTCAGTGGTGAAGTCTGGTGGTGGTAATACCAGTACAAGTCTTTGAAGGAGCTTAAATACCATCTTCATTTGGAAGGATGAGGGTTTTTCTTCTTGGCTCCGGGGGGTGTTTGATGTAGGGTCTACCATTTCAGTCGCCCCTTGTTAGAAATGTCCAATATGTTTTGTCTACCATAATGATTGTCTATAGTCTTACATATGTTCTTGCATATTCCTCATTGTATATATATCAGGGCCCTTTAATGAATAATACACTCTCTTAAATAATTTTGTGTCTACCAGTTCTTATTTGGATTGTACAATTTGAAAAAAAAATCTCTATGAGAATTGAAAACTAAAGAGGTCGGATACTGATTCCGCTGTATCTAAGTGTTGAGGTTACTTCCACTTTGGCAATGGAGGGTTTTATAAAAATATCTAGGGAGAAGGGTGATGCGGTTACAAATGAAGCTAGAGCACTACTGGAGAAAATCAGGAAACAATTCAAAAGGATACATGAAAATCTAATGAGTGAGTACATAAAAGGGTTTGGATCAAATGGAACAGAGTGACTACCCTACTTAAGAACAAAGGATTGAGCCATGACCCTTCCACTTGACACCTCCTGAATACTAAGGGCAACTTTCATGGACTGAATTGTGATTTTGCAAAGAAGTCAATCCCGTGGAATGTAGAGCAACTCAATACTTCTCTGGCATCTTCAGGCTTATTAAAATACAACCTTTGGCAAAGAATATGGCATTTCTATCTGCTGAATCACTGAATATATGCAAGAGCTGATGCACTGGGATTTTATTAAAAGTTGGTGCATTAAGATTATGCAGAAGAAAAGTTGAGTTCAAACTTCTGGAGGCATCTTAATTGATTAGGAAGATGATTTTATTATGACTCTGTAGGATTCCGCTCATGAAAATCTCAGGGAAAAAGTTAAACAGACTGCCACTTTGACCATACCCTGCGATGCCTAATGTGGTAAGCATGATCACTGACATGGTATGACACAACATCTGCCACATTAGCTGCCATGTCAACATGCTATGCTGATGTGACAGCTGACAAGGCCAAGTCAGCAACCATGGCTCTTTGTGCTAACGTGGCATTGCCATGTCAGGTGGTAGGGGGAGATGGTCAAAGTGACAGTCTGTTTAGCAACACTCAAATCTCAACAAGGGTTGACATTTGAACAAACACATTAAGAATAGGTCATCTTCAAGGTCATTTCAGGACATAATGTTGGAGTTTTACATACATTGCTGTTTTACGTATGCTGCTAATGAATCATTTTCCAGCCAAGGTCATGTGAAGGCAATTTTCCTTCCAAGTTAGCTTTCTTTGTCATACTTTGAACTGTGATATTGATTATAAGTATTTATAACCCAGACAATTGAAATATTGCATATCCAATCTCAGAAAGTTGGTTTTCTAAAAAAATTATCATGTGTATGGGGGATCATTAAGGGGTTCAAGTACTTCTTATCTACTGCCCAGATTTTAGGCTTTCTGGACAATGTAAAGGCCTGAACTCCTCAGTTGTTAGACTAAGGTAGTATTTAGGAGGGATTCTTGAAATGGAATGTGCTTCATGGGGATGAACTTTATAGGAAGTGCATTACAAGAGAAGTCATTTGAAGATAGAATTATGTTTGGTGAAACATGTTAAGTTTCCAACCTAAAAGCCTAAGCTTGTGGGTGGAGGGCCCAATACAGGTATATGAAGTTATTGCAAGCCTTTTATTTAGGCGATGTGGGATAGAATGGATTCTATTCTTCTACAAAACAAATATGGTGGCCACATTTCAAAACTCCTTTAATTATCAAATTACTTTCATGTTGACAATATTGTCCTCAATTCTTTTTTCTGTTTCTAGAAAAGAGTTTCACACTAATCACACTAAAAAAAATCATTTTTGATAAAATCCGTATAAATTTTATGGATTTTTGTTTGGTATCTAGAAATATAGAAGTAAACCCAATTACCTTTTTTCAAAATCAAAGGAAAATATCAAAAGTAAAGTAGAGAAAAAAAAAAAAAGGACAGAGAGAGAAAATGGGAAAGGGTGAAAAGTTGGAAGTAGGTAAGTAAGGGTAATATTCACATTTGATAATATCACATAGACAAACATGTAAAAATAGCGGTATTCCTGATAGTGGGTGAGTTGATTTCTGAGATTTCTGCAAATGAAATTCCAAAAGTTCCATTTTTTAGCTCTTTAGAAATGGATTTCCAAGAGATACTCCCTCCATCCCATAAAGATAGGCCTCTTTCAAAAAACACTCATATTAAGAAAACTCATTATAGCATTGATTTGTGATCTCTTTTAACTTGTCTTTCCTAAACTACCCTTTTTCTACAATTGCATGTGGGGTCATGTCAATGCTTTCTTGGAATAATAAAGGGTAATATGGAAAAGTTAAAAGAAATATAATTCGACTTTTCAAAATGGACTATATCATTTTAGGACAGCCAAAAAAGGAAAGAAGACCTATCTTTGTAGGACGGAGGGAGTATCATTCCTCATAAAGTTACCCTTTTGTGTGGTTACTGAAAATCCTCTTTATTCGGGGAAGGACTTTTAGAATGGGATTCCACAGCCTTCAGAAGCTGTGCCAGACACTACCTAAAACAGGTTGCTCTAGATCAACTCATTTGGAATTGTGTTTGTTTGTAGCTTTTTGGTGCATCTAGAAGGAAAGAAGCATGCATATTATTGATTGTAGGGAGGCCTTGTTAGGAAACACATTGGACCACATAATTGAAAGCCCGTTCTGCTGGTTTCTAGTTGCCAAAGCATTTTAGAGTATTTGCTCCAGTTCTATCCCAATTAGAATGCTTTTTTGTGCAATGTTTTATGTTTTTCTCCTCCTTTATTGGTTAATGTCTGAATTCTGGATACATACTTCTTCAAACTATACTCTTTCATAGGAAACAAAAGGCACTAATTGCATACAAATTAGTAAGGAGAAGAGGAAACAACAACCGTCAAAGTGATATTAACACCCTCAATTTTAAAATTTGAAAGAAATATAAGCAGTTGTTATGAGTCAATTAAGTGTCTATCACAAAAAGTTCCTACAAGAGGGCATCTCCCATATATCAAGGTGTACTCACATATCAAGTGGTCCATTATAATGCCAATATCCCACAACCAAAAGGCAGAAATGGATGCAGAAGATTGATACTCTACAAGTTCCACAATCAAATCAAAACTTTGAAACAAAAATCTTACTTGAGAGCGCAACAGCTTAATATCATCTTGAGTTTCTGCAGTTTCGTATGTTGCAAACAAATGCTTTCCCACATTATCACGGGCATATGGAAAGAGAACATCAGTAACGAATGATATAGGAGTAGTAGTCCCTTCAATGTCAAGAACAATGCAACGCTGCATTATAAAAATGAAGGAAAATGTAATTTCAACAGAGAAGGCATTACAATAACAACTCTATACTCTTTTGATATCTCCAACCCAAATGGGCCATTTGCGTCAAGAAATCAAATAAACAGTCTCCAAGCACCAAAATAGAGGGTTTCGGAAACTAGGGGAAAGTGAAAATCAGTGATGATCGCTGATTTCAATAGTTTCCCATGAAATAGAGAATATTTTAAGAACTTACTCGCAATGGTTCAATTTCATAATTTGAATTCACAGTTCCAGCCTTCACGGACAAGTTTATGTTCCCACCACCACCTGAAACTCCTTTGACATTCTGAATGGGACCGTGATTTGGGGTAGACCATTCCAGGCCCAATTGATGAAGTTTGAGAGCAGCATCAAACAGATAGTGATAACATTCAGCCTGAAAGAATTATGTTACCGATGGAAGAGAAAGCATAATAAAGACAGGTCGAACATTGGGCAAGACAAGATAATAAAGAGACATAATGTGAAGCAAAACGGCTCTACACACGGACACGCATGCAATTAGTTCCATGTAATCTAATATCATAAATGTGTGTGCGTGAACACGTGTGTAGCCTTCTGATCCCTATCTCTCAAAGCCCTATTTAGTAATAGATAGGAGGCATGACAACAAATTAAAAGGGTGGATAAATGAAAGACATTGTATTCAGGTGTAAAACTACCGAGGCTTCCATGGGTAAGATCCGGTAAAGTTATCGCTCACCAAACAACATTTTGTTTCTGGGCTTTCAAACATCTGTCCTTAATATGATCTTTTTTTCTTTTTTTGACAAGAAACACAATTTGTATTTAAAAAAAAAAAAAAAATGTGAGTGAGGACTGGAAGTCCTCAACCTCAAGAAACCAAAAGCAGCAGCAAGATATGTCAAAATGAAAACTAAAGAGAGCAAAAATCAAGAACCTAACAAAAGGAACTTCTACAGGGATTAGTAATGTTCCAAATGTTGCAAAGAATTATTTGCATACAATAGAAGTGAAACACATACACTCCATAAAAGTAAACAGTAGACGGGTGAGCCAAGAATTTTATCATTTTTTTTGGGAGGGGGTGGGGGCATAAATATTCAGACAAAGTTTTGCAATAAATAAAGTGTAGATTTTTCTACAATAAAAGATATCTTATTGATGAGGAAGAGAATGTTCCACACAATTGATCAACAAGATTCAAATCCTCCCCTAGAAAACACAAACCTGAGTTTTAGCACTGATCCATGAGTCTCCCCATACATAAATGCCATGGTTGCGAACAAGCACTGCCGTTGATTTGGGGTAGGCTTCAATCTATAGAACAATGATGAAAGTTTAATCAATATGAAACAGTATATACAAAAATTATATTAATGCAAAAGCAACTTCTAGATAAGGCGATCCAAAGATTTTTTAAAGCCATCTGAAACAAAATGTTAGGGGCCTGTTTGCTTTGTGAAAATTTTCCAATTTTTCATTTTTAATTTCTGTGAAAACAGAAAAACATGTAAGAAATGTGTTCGCACGTAAAAAACAAAAATCATTTTCTAGAAAATGAGTGCAAAAAATGTAGAATTTGACAAATGTCAAAATGACATTTCGGTGAAAACACTTAGAAGACATGAAAAACGGACAGAGTGAATCAAACGCGATATTCCAAATTTTGGAAATTGAAAAGAGATATCGTTTTTAGAAAATTTTCATAGAAAATTAAAATAAATAAATAAATAAAAATAATTATAATATTAAAAAAAAAAAAACATTTTTGCAAACCACACAGGTTTCACTCTAGATCAGCACCCGCATGCAAAACCAACAAAAAGCCAATGAATGGAAAATATTTTATACAACAGATATTATTAAATAAAACTAGAAGAGAGTTAATCTAACTGCTTCAAAGTTTCTTCAGACATGAATGATGAAACACAAATAGAACGGCTTCAGTGAGTGAGCAGCAATATGATAAGCCAAAAAACGTACCTTAGTGTATGGCATGGAAGCTTACTAGCAGCAGCAATATGATAAGCCAAAACACATACCTTAGTGGCATAGAAGCTTACTAGCAGCAGTTTCAAGGTGGAAAGCATGTGGAGAGAATACATATAAAAACTAAATAGTAGAAATTGGATATATACCAAGGGATATAATCATCCATCAACAAAGCTAATTAAGGGATGCGACGCATGAAAATAAGTAGATATTTCACAGTGATATGAACGTATGCAATCATCTGTTTATTGTTGTTGGGTTCTAGTCCACACAATTATTTAACTTTTTCACCCACATCATTATATTCAATCCACAGAACAAAGTGAAAATTTAAAAGAATAAATTTGTAAAGTCAGATGCATGAAAAGAACATACAGCTTCAGCAAGAGATTCTGTAAGCTCCGATTCACGGGCAGTATTCTCTATTATTGGGACCACAAGCTCGTCATAATAACCGTGCCCTTGGATTCCTTTTATCATTTCCATATGAGTGATCTGCAAATTTACAGAACAAAGCTGAAGCAAATCCAAAGAAACGAGGAAAACAGATGATGTGCAAAAGAGTAATTATATGTGCAACAAATTGAAATTATTATTAATGAGCATATCAGCATTTGTGATGCAGTAAAATTAAACTCAGCTCCAAACAATAAAAGGATCTGTTCGACATGCTAATATCACCAACTACATTTCCTATCATTTGCCACTATGTCCTGCGATTAAGTTTTAAGCATGGCCTCCACATATGTAACATAAGATACATGCCATATATCTTTACTATAGAACAGCAAGTTCTCCAAGATTCTCCACAAGATCTTTTGAAAAGACAGACTCAATAAAGTCTTAACCAACCAACTATTTGAGAAAAGACAGATATGAGAAGAAAAATAAAACGCGAAGATTTTTAATATCTATTATACATTAAGAAATCACATGAAATTTGAAGATTGAGCAAACAAGAAAAGAGATTAAAAAATAAATAAAAATAGACAAGATGCATTAGAACTTTTAGTCCTCATTTATAACTGCCAAAGTTCAATAGCTCACTCGAAACTCTTTTGATAATGGATTAATCATTGTAACAAGACAAGATTCCATCCCATGACTGTGGATAACAGCTCCGGCATTACGCATCTCATATGCCTGGGGAAACAGCAGAAAACTCATAATTAGTACTTGAAGAAAGAAGATTATAGAGACAACCAAAAGAGGGGGAGAAAAAGGACAGCATGACAAATTATAATCATCGCGATGAAAATTTGTAATTATATTGCCTATTTATCGCCAAAACATTAAAAACAAAAATCAAAGTTCAAACATAGAGTGAGGGACTTTAATTTAAGTGTGAAAGTTTTTAACCGGCATCTTTTATGGGCTTAAGTGCTTAACTTTGTTTGGTATAATATGTAAATACAAAAAAGAAAAAAAGCAAATAAATTAGAAGACATTTACTATCCCTAGAAAAGCTTTTCAATTACCTTTCTAAGCTTTTGTGCAGGTAAGATGCAGCAGGTGAGGGGGTGCCATTTGGGTTTTCTTTCACTATTTTGCATATAAATACTTATACAGTAATACATATAACATATACAGTAAAGGAAAATCTGAAAAGTCGGGGGGTGCCAAGGCCCCCCTTGACTTACCTTTGGCTCCGCCCCTGCCTGGAATCAATACAAGTAAAGTCAGATGGGTTTTCAGAACCCAAGTACAAGATCTCCCAAAACCCAAAGGACTGTCCCCATTAGGCTGTTGATCTCCCCATTTGGATTCATTTACAACCATTTCAATTATCAAATAATCAGCTTGGATATATTCTAATTGCAATTCAATAGTCAATAGCAGATGAAGTTTCCAAAATGATGCATTTAGTTGTAAAAAAAATGTAGGAAAAGAAAATAAAATCAATTGATCCTAACACAAATCATTTATCTTGGTACAGTTGAATTTTTTATTTTCTGGAGACCAGAACAGCAGAATACATAAGACTTCCTTTCTTTTCACAGCAACCAAACAGAGGGTGGACCTCAATGAAAAGGGGGGAAAAACTAACTACACACACAATAACAAAATTCACAAAGTACAATGCCCACAATCCCACATTAACGAACAAAGTTATCTCATCTGTACATAACAAGACAAAATACCCATATCATCTCATAACCTCCCATTGTCGTCATAAAACAATCAAAGGCTAATACGTAAGCCCAAAATCAGCATGCAAAGCAATAACTAACCCAATTTGCTATCAAATATTATCCAAAATAACTCAATTTTTGGACCAATTTAAAATAATCAGCACAATGGTCCAAAGTAAAAAAACACCAAGATAATCAAATAGCAATACATGAGTTCCATGTTAATCTAAAATAGTACATTAATAAATAACAATCTTGAGATTCAGATGCCCTTCGAAGACCTTGATTTTCAGACCAGATTAACATGATCAAAAGACAACCCATAACTAAAAAATCAATACCACGGCTAAAAATAATTTAAGAAGAATAAAGAATGGATACCTTCATGAAGAGAGGAGCACAATCAGAACATTTTGGAGGCTTATGCGGATATGGCTTAGGAGATGGCGAATACAAGATAGACCCACTTGGAGATATCACATACATGTCTTCCGGTTCCATTCTCTCCTTCTGTACGCCTACCCACGAGCACATACACGATCAATTGAGCAAAAACAAACAATACCCGTGAATCATAAACAACAGACATGTCAATACACACACACACACACACACATACATATACATATATATAGAGAACAGATATTTCTCTATAAAGCATAAGAAGCAGCTGGGGAGGGATTGAGAAGGGTACCAGAAGGGGACATGAGGATGAGCTGATGGGGTTTAGGAATGGAGTCATCATGGACCTTGATTGTGATGCTGCCACCAGTCCCTGAGACCCATCCAAGTGTGTAGAATTGACGGCAGAGGTCTGATACCAGAACTCTTGTATCCTTCACGGGTTTGCTCTCCAAGTATGCCTGTGATGTTGGACCCATTTTCACGCCGTTCACAGCTACTGCCACTGCCGCCGCCATTGTACGGAAATACGGTATAGAGAGAGAGGGCTTAGCTTAAAACGCAGTCTATCTTTCTTTATGCTTTGCTAGAGAGAGAGAGAGAGGACGAAAAGCTTACAGGGACAGCCACCGGTGAAAATTTGTGATTTAGGCATATATTTCATAGAGCAGTGATTGCGTTACCTGTGGTGACGAAGAGTTGGAATTTGATTGGACAACGTGCCATGGATTATGGCTGTAATGACTTTACTTAAAAATTTCTTGCTTGAGAAATCTACAATAATTTATTGTAAGTGTGTTTAATGGATGATTAATGCTTTCGACAAAAAAAATGGGTGATTAATGTCGATATCTTGGCATGGCTTGCGGCTCGAAGTTGAGGCGGGAAAATAGGCTCGACACCAAGCCGGTTTAAGCTCTTGAGCCACCTGCCTTCGGCTGCTCTTTGCAGGAGCCATGAGCCAATCTCCGGTTCGACAAAATATCATTATGGATTGAGGGGAAATATATATATATAGAAATTCTCTTATGAGCATCACCTTACTTTAAGCTAAAGTAAGCATCTAACAGTAGAGCCACCTGTGATGTAATTTTGGAAAATTGACCGTTGGATTAGATACCCCTATAATGTATGTCATGCCTGCCAAAAATCACAGTGATCCAACGGTTAGTTTATGAGAAAACTGACTGTGAAAAACTATGATTTTTTTGTTCTTTAAAATGTTATCATTTTTTGGCAGTCAGTTTTCTCATAAACTAACCGTTGGATCACTGTGATTTTTGGCAGGCATGACATACATTATAGGGGTATCTAATCCAACGGTCAATTTTCCAAAATTACATCACAGGTGGCTCTACTGTTAGATGCTTACTTTAGCTTAAAGTAAGGTGATGCTCATAAGAGAAAACCTCTATATATATATATATATTAAAATCATTATAGTTACCAGCTGGACGTGCCACTAATTTGTTTACTGGTATGTTTGGATAAGTCATTATTAATTTGGTAGATAAACTTATTGTTAGCTACTTAGCTCTTAACTTCCAAAAGTAATTATTAATACTCTTTAATATAAAACGAGACTTATCAATAAAATTTTATCTAATTAATCATAAATATATAAAATATATTTTGATTGTAGGATCTTGACCGTCTGATCGTAATTAAATTTATAGATTAAAGTATATATTTTAATACATAAGAATGATTAAAAAAATTAAAAATAAAGAAACTGAATAAAATTAATTTGGATGTATTATTAAAAAAATAAAAATTTTAAAATAACACATAAAAAGTAAAAGAAGAGTGGAAAAGTAGATGAGACCCACAATAAATAAAAATAAATAAATAAATAATTATAGAAAAATAAATGAAACTTAAATGGAACCTATATCAATAAAGAATCTTGAAAATCTAAACTTTAATTAATTGGTTGGACCAATGATATGATGTCATATCATTTTGAAGTATGGCCAAAATCAATATAGATAAAGAATGAGAGTGAATTAAGGAGATAAGACAATATAAGAGGAAAAAAATTATAGGACCATCGCATCAGCGTACTGTTCTTTATTTAATAGATAGATACCATATAAACTTTCAATTTTTTATTTTAAAAAATGATAAATAAAAAAGTTGTAACTTATCCAAACAAACCATGCTCAAATTTTAAATCAACTAGTTTAACTAGTGATTGATCTGATTAATTCTGTCTGAATTCTAAATAGTTAAATTTAATATTTTATATTTTAAAATTATTCAATTAGTGTCTTGATAGAGAGTATATTATGAAAAAAAAATATATAGTTTAATTGCTACTACTTTCAAATTTTTTTAGACTTTTAAGTTTTTCAATTCAATTATTCGAACTCAAACACACAGATATAAGATCCATTTCTAGTCACATGAATGAGGAGCATCATGTAGGTGAATTGAGACAGCTGAAAATATCAAAATTTTGAAATGAGTAATGTTTCCCCCCCCAAAAAAAAAAAAAGAATATAAACAAATGCTTTTTTTTTTCTATACATTCTTGGGGGAAAAATATAAAAATATAAGGTGGGCAAAATAATATCTAGTAAAATTTAATGCGAATTGAGACAGCTGTTTCTAAATGTTTTATATATGTTTCAAGTGCGCTATTGGTAGAGGCGTATGCTTTGCGTGAAAGTTTGAAATTAGTGGTGGATTTGGGGTGACTAGCTGGTGTTATAACAAAAGTTTTGGATCATCGGGCACGAATGTGTAGGCTTAAATTATAAGAGTGATTTTATATATTTTTGAATATTAGGGTTAT
Source organism: Hamamelis virginiana (assembly GCA_017140935.1). Taxonomy (NCBI): domain Eukaryota; kingdom Viridiplantae; phylum Streptophyta; class Magnoliopsida; order Saxifragales; family Hamamelidaceae; genus Hamamelis; species Hamamelis virginiana. The sequence goes on along the minus strand of JAESVK010000506.1, from coordinate 1,547,330 downwards.
ATCTAATTTTTCTCCTCTTAGAACTTTGTTTTGATGGAACCAACAACGAAGAAAATAAATTTTCAATCATAATTAGTGCGTGACAATAGTTTGTTAATCCAATAACATATGTCATAATTTTCATACAAGATATATTAAGTTTGAACATATGAAAATGCATCGATATATACTTTTTAATATTAAGAAGGGATTGAAGTCGAGATAAATTTATATTGATTGGCAAAAGAAAATACCATACTACATCAATTTTGAATTTCAAAGAAAGGGATTTGACTACTGTAAATTTAAATTTGGTTGAAAACTAATTTGATTTTACATTTAAAAAGTACAACCATATAATAGTACATACAATTTGATGGTTTTTATTTTATTTATTACTAGTGGATGGTAGGTTCATTTATTTGTAAATTATTTAGTAAAAAAAGACATAATCGTAATTATTTTAAAAGAAAATATAAATTAATTTATTTTAAATCAAATAACATTACAAGAGTGGATCAATTTTGATCAAATTTTTATAAGTTCCAAGTAAACTCTAACCATTAGAAACCGAGTGTTTGGTCCCGGGGACTAAGCTGCATCCTACTAGAAATAATCAAACCCCGGGATAAACCATCCACGCTCTGGAAATTCTCCTTCTATTTCTATCTATTCTTTCTAAAAACACCAAAACCCCCCTTGTCCCGGGAAGCATTATCCTCTCTCTCTCTCTCTCTCTCACTCCCCCTCTACAATGTCGAAAGGAACAGACCGTCTATTGAAGAACTTGAAGCAGTTCGCGGACGTACAGTACAAGCTATTCACCAGTCGTTATGGTCAGCAGGTAATTGATATATTGGAGCTTCCCATAAGGTTGGTGCTGTCTCCTTTCACTCTCGCTTACGACATTGCTGGCTCTGCTCCTCGCGGCTTCGGCGTTCCCGAATTCATCTCTAAGCTATCTTTCACTGCAATCTTCGTAAGCTCTTACTTCACGAATTCAAAAAATTGAAATGTTCGAGTGTTTATATACATGTAATTGTACTTGGGCATGCCTTTTTTTTATTCTTTTTGCGAATTTTGTTGCTGTTTTGGGCTGTGCCTGTCATTTGCTAAGTGGGTCACCAGATGTCTGTTCATTTGTCTCGTTGTATCGTGTATATGTTTATATAATTATATATATACATCGCTCATGATATCACTGGCTCTGCTCCTCGCGGGTTCGGCATTCCTGAGTTCATCACCGAGCTCTCTTTCACTGCAATTTCGTAAGCTTTTGTAATCTTGATATGCGTTCTGAGTTCCTTATTCTGAGAATTCAAAAAGTTTGATAATATGTTGGTGTTTATCGAATGTAGATATCCAAGACGTATACAAATTTCCGCGAATTAGTGTCACTAGTTGCTTTGGTTTAGAACCATTTGAATGAAAGCTACAATTTGGTTTAGTGGGTCGTTGGTTTTGTTTTTGTTTTTACTTTTTTAACTGCAATCTTTGCAAGCTTTTTCTGTGTGGAATAAAAAAATTGACACATACAAACGTTTATCACATGGAATTGTACGTGGGTATAAGATTTTTTATTTATTTGAATTTAGTGGTTGTTTTGGTTTCTGATAGTCATTTGGATAAGCGGGTTGCCAGGCGTTTGTTCATTTGGATTTTAGGCTTATGCGTCTTTAAAAGTTACTTTGATCTAATTCTCATTTTATGGTGTTCTGAAGATAGTGGTTGAACTGATACTCATTTTTGTAAATGTGTTAGCTGGTGATAATTGTAATTTTGTCAGTGGGTCATCGGGTGTTTGCTCATTGGTCAGTAACGCACACAAACATTTAATTTTGTCATATTCATATTCAACCCATTTGAATGATATTGTAATTTGGTTGAGTGAGTCACTGGCTGTTTTGTTTCTTTGATAGGAAATTTATCTAATTTTGATTTTATGCAACTGTAAAGATATTAGTTGACATGATACTTGCTGTTTTCTTCATGGTTTGATTGCAGGCTGTTGCTTATCTTGGGACTTATGATATTGCATTAGAGCTGGGAAAGAAGGTGGTGTGTCAGAGGTATACTTTTCAACATTCCTTCAGATTTTAAGTGGCTATTGTCCACTATTGTTCTTATGTCCAATCCTTGATTGTATGGAACTTCTTATGCTGTTACAATGTGCTCAATTTTGTATTGTTCATTGCTTAAAGAACCTCTGTGCGCGCGTGTGTTGAACATTGAATAACATATTGCCTTAATTATCATGTACATGATACACTCACACAAGCGAATTCCTGACCACACATAATCATTAAGAAATTTGAAACAAATATAGTAGCAGGTCAACTATGCTTCTTTCCTACTGTTTAAAACTCATTCATATGGCCTTATCTAAATATTAAGTAAACCACTGGAAATGCTTCCAGCTCCAGACAGTGAGAACAATTGATTTCAAGCTTGTTTGGTAGTTCCATGGAAATAGAATGGCTTCATTTGTATTTTATTTGAGTTACAAGTCCATCATCTTGAATGTGGTAAAGGGTAATTATTATTATTATTATTATTTTGGATCCATTAGCAGAAATGATGGCATAATAGTATGGATCAATTTTAGGAATTCATAAAATGGTTCTGATGCAAATTTTTACTGTCGTTTGTGATAATGGCTACGGCTGCCATTCTCTTGAATTTACCCATTTAAATAATGGTTTTGTTTACAAAACTGTAAGCAGAACACAAAGAAATGATTCAATTTACATGGGACATCAAAATAGGCCCTTAACGAACTCTCATTTTTTCTGAAGGATCAAGCATATAGAAGATGATTGAAGTTTGAACTGGGATACAGTTCTATGAAGGGAAGCTTCCAGAGTTAAAGATTATATCATTTTTTATTTCTTATAAAAGTAGAATCTATATTTCCTTGGTATGGACTTGTGTAGACTCTTAATATAAGGTTGTGAATCCACCAAATTATGTATTCTTTATGCCATAATTCTGGTGACACCACAAGTATTTTATTGTTCCTAGAAATGTTCCATGCAGGTTGCAATAAGATGTTAGAACAACAAATAGTATATTGTATTGACATACAGTTTAGTCCTTTTTTTTTTTTTTTTTGGTTTCATGTATCAGTCACGGATCTGCAAGTTACCCTTAATATTCGGTGTTTCTCAGAACATAGCAATATAGATAAAATTTAGTGAGCCCTTAGTGAAGTCCTTTCTCATGAAATAAAGCACTGTATAGTTTTTCCTAATTATATTGAATCTTCTCAAAACTTAAATGTATTCTAAGCTGACTATTTAGATGTAAAATTAACTTATATGCCTCACATTTCGAGTTTATCTTGATATTCTTCGAAAGTGACTTATAGTTTGATGTGTCCTCACTTGTGATTGGTTGTTGAAGTGCAGGAATTGCCGGACCTGTAATGGATGGCAGGCATTGCGATGTACTATGTGCAAAGGATCAGGGAAGGTGCACTACCAAGTGAAGAATTACTCCTTGAAAAGGTAGTTCTATCTCCAGCTGGTTCTGATCTTTGAGGTTCCAAACATTTTGACTCACAGGATTGCATTTCCCATCTTTTGTGATAAAAATATAGAAACTAATTATGGTTAGATTCATAGAAATTATGGTCAACTAGAAATTTCAGAAAATTTTGGGTTTTGGAGAAATGCCTAGATGCTTACTGTTTGTAAGTTTCATGCGATGGTGAAGTTGTTATCCTAGATCTATTGCTCATTGTGTTGAACAGATCCTTCCTGATTGGCGTGCATGGTTTCTGACTTTCTATGCCCCGCTTGTACTGTTCTGCTTGAGTTACTTCAGTGTATTTTATAAAATGTAAGATGAAGCTGCCATGATCCTTTATACTTCTCATATATTAAATATTTATGATACATATGTTAAGCTTTTGAGCTATAGTACTGTGTTATATAATATGTATTGTCAATTTGTCATCAGTAGCTGATTTGATGGGGATCAGATTGAATTTCCATTTTTCACAACCCTATTGCAGATATGTGAGTTAAAAAAAAATGTCATCCTTAAAGGTTAAGGTCTTCAAATTTTAACTTGAATTGAACTTTTATGATTACATGATGTTAGAAACATGAGCCCACCTAATTTTGTCCCTAAACGGTTAGCTAAGATTTGTATTTTTTTTTTTATCATCTTATTTCAAAACTGGTAGACCCGTCATGATCTTAAAAATTGGTTCTCTGATGGGAGATGAGAATATTCAAAATGTATTGAAGATTTAAGCTCCCCCAACAAGGATTTACGGAAGATAACTTCCTCAAATCAAATGCTGTCTTTTCTTTTTCCATTGTTGAATCTCTTTTGTAGATGAGTTGTATAATTCCTATCTGCAAGAGCATATTGGTAGAGAAGAGTAGCTTGTTGTGTTCCCTCTTCAACTTTTCTTGACGTTGTGTGTACTGTTTCACCCTCTTAAGCTTCTCTAGACATTTTCTGTACTGCCTCATGTTTTCAAGGTTGAATTTGCAATTCAAATCCGTGCTTGCTTATTATTTTGTTCTTTCTGTTATGACAGATACATTTGTCATTAGTTTTTAGTATTACGGGTACTTTTGTCCGTTCCTATTATTGTTTTCATCCTAATATATTAATCAGATTTGGTTGGGTTTTTGGTAGATTGACCAAAACCCTATACGTATTACGTGGTATTAGAGCATTGTATTATCCACGTGACAAGGCTCTCACATCTCCTAAATAGTATGCTTACTATAGCTTCATATACCTGCATGGGCATTCCACCTACAAGCTTGGGCTTTTAGAGTTTTAGGTTGGAAACTTAACACTTTCAACAACATTTTAGCATAACCATGAAAGTAGATGTGTTCTTAAGGTTTTGTTTTTTCTTGACTGTAAGAATTTCTATACTGTGAAAGCTTTCTGTACGTCGCTCCAGTTTCCTTTTTTATGCTATGCGCACTTCATCCTGTACATAGAGTTGAGGGTTTTCTGCAGATTTGAGATTGCAAAATCTAGATCAATTTGAGTGTGCGTGTGTGGCGTGTGCATTTGAAAATAATATTGAATTTGATAACTTCACCATTGTCATCATCGTCATCATCCAAGTGTTATCCAAATCATATTGATATAATATTTTATCTTTCCAATTTTCATGAATCTTCATGCAGTGGAGAAAAGGCAACAGCTGAATGTGTTGCAGATGCCATTGCTGACAACCGGGCTGAGTTGGTGCACCTTCCTTCTACGATGGATCTTCATTTGCCATTGCCATGTAAAGATTGTCCAACTTGCGATGGATCGGTGAGAATTATATTGTGAGCCACAATTGGCTACATTCCCAAAATATTACTTCAGTGGCTTCATTCTAACTATAACTACGGCATTGTCTCATATATTAAAGGTTTTTTCCATCGATTATAACTATTGCATTCTGGAATATAGGTTCCTAAGTCCTAATCATGTAGTCCATTTTCCGTAGTTTAGAATTGAAATTTTCAATCATATCTTTGGTAGCTTTGTTTTTTGCTTCTGCATGTATTGTTATTATTACTACATACTTACTTACTTCCATTCTAACGTAAGTTGCATAACATCTACAAGATCTCAATATTAAGTTTTGATGTTTCTATAAATTATTCATTGATGTTTCAGGGTGTGATGGGATGTCCTGAATGCAAGGACAAGTTACAAGTCAGGATCTCTGCAGATGATGTGAGTTGCGTTTTGATATTGTTACTGGTTTGATGCTTTTGTCATTTTACTCTGCATTAATTTGAATGTAATCAACTTGCTCTTCACTTTCTGTGATGTACAAACAAAAAGAACATATATCGTATAAGGTATCTGAAACTAGTTTGTGTGTTCAAATTAATGCAGTGTTTCCCAATGCTAGAAGTTGACAATTTTTTTTTTTTTAAACCTTTTCCTTATTACTTCTGTTTACATATGAAAACATGACTAGATAAAGGACATGCAAGACCTAAATATTAACCATGTTGTTTGATGCTACTGCATAAAACACATCCTACATATATACTTCTTCTCATGCACCTTTGTATTAAGAGAATAAGGAAGGGTGGTTGATGCATTAATAAAGACTTCTTTATCCCATAACAGCCATTGCAGGTGTTGACCCTGAAGGTTTAAAGACAAAGTGCGACTATCCTTCTTGGGATAGTGTTATTCTGTCTCCATCATGGATGCAAAGAAAATTGCAGGACGGCACATCCTTCATACGTGTTATCTCATTTTTCCATATTTTGCCTTGCAACTATTGAGGAGATTCACTACTCTCGTGGTCTTTGACCAAGCAATTCTCAACTCAATATCTGAAATAATAAATATATCTATAGATGAGAAGTGAAGGAGCAATGCCTTGGAAAATGGTCCACTTGATCTCTCTACTCCTAGCAGGCTTGCACATGGTGCACTGACTAAGAACTACCCTCTTTTTTCTTTTTTTTTTTGTAAATTAAATGATTCACTACAAACTTTTCCAGTGTCATCAATCATGTGGATAATACCATTTCACTCTCAATTGGGCAGGAAGTTATTCCAAGCAAATACATTGTTGTCTAAAAGAATATGTAAAAGGGAGTGGTAACTCTAGTTTTCAACTTTGAGGCCCATATCTTTTGTAAATTAGTTAGGATGGTTTAATTTATATATTCAAAGAATGAAATGACCTTCCCTGGTGTATGTTACTAGGAGATAAAGTACTGTGAGAGAGGGTAAATATGAAACTTAAATTATTGAGAAATCATTAGAAGGATAGTGTTTTATGGCAAGTTAGATCAAAACAAAATACACGGACACAATCTCATTAAGACTGTACATTAAGATGAATGGGACAATTGTTGGTTGCACGGTTTTATCATCCAAAAGAAGTGCGATATAAAGTGGACGTTTGCACATAATTGAAGCTGAGTGGCTGTAGCGGATATTAGTTCTAGAGTGTCAAGTGATGTCTCATTCCACTTTGATCAAAGGGAAAATTCTATGAAACACCATTAAGATTAATCCTAGTTTGTGGAGCTGAATTTTTGGTCACCAAGAAAAGTTTTAAATGATAAATGCATTAGAAATGAGGATGTTGAGATGAATTAATGGTTTAGGAATCAATGATATTAGAAATTAATGCACTGGAATATCATCAGAGAAGCCCAAGTAAATGATTAAATAGGAGAGAATTCTCAATAGATAACAAAATAAGGGATTACCGAGTGGGATGGCTTGAAAATGTTGTCAAAGAACAAAAAAGAGTACTCCGATTAATAGATGGTGAAGTCTGAATAGTTGGAAACTAATATTTCTGTAAATATATGCATCATTGATTTTATTTCTACACATGTATTACTGTGCTGATTAACTTATGTTTACAGTGTCTTTTATGATTGTATCAGAGATTTATCCTTGTTAGATGTATGTAAGTCATGAAAGACGATTGTTAAAGGCCCATTTTGGTCCAGAACTCTTCCAATGCATGATTGTCATGTAACCAACTTGGCAAAGTCCACCTATATATCAGGTTGATGTTGACTTCTTGGCGTTAAGCTCCAGAAAAGTCAGAATCAATCTCAGGGCTTCTGGGCTACTGATATTAGCCAGAGTGACAAACTCCATGTGAAGTCTTTGATTTTCATTGGATTCTGACATTCTGTATTGTTTGAATTGCCCAATAGTCCAAGTCTTTAATCCTCAATAGGCCATGCTTGTGTCGCTATACCATTTTTTCCCTCTCTTCTCACCAGTGAAATTAAATTAATGATTTTATTTTGATATTTTCTTTTCTGCAGATCATGGAGCCTCCATGGATAGCCTATAACATCTTGAGAAAGATGGACTATCCCTACGAGGTAAGTGTCACATCCCTTCTCATCTATGATTTTTTAGTGTGGGAAAGGAGCTTCATTACTTTAATCTGTCTAGTGATGGTAATTGGATGTCGGATATTTTTCTGTACATATACACACAAATATTAGCATTATGAGTTTTATCCAGTAACCAAGTAAATTATATACAGGATCCTGACATTGGTATTCATGTGCCTGAAATTGAGCATATTGATCTCGTTTGTTGTCTCAGCATATTGTTCACAGCATGAGGGATCCCAGCATAGCTGCATTTTGGTTACTTTCCATGCCTCAGATTGTGGGAGGATTCAACTATGATGATGATGTCAAGCAGAGGATTTGGTGGCAATACAAGGTTTCATGTCCATCTTTTTCCCAGCTATTTGGTGCATGCATATTATTTATGTGATTAGCTTGACTCTTTTGGTTTTATGGGTATATTTTCTTGCAATACGCACAATTATTTTGAGTCAAACCTTTGCAATTTTAAACTGTATTTGTGAAGAATAATGAGATGCACACACAATTTGATTAAACTGTGCGTTTTCTTTTATGGTCGAAATATTTACCCAAAACATTTTCTCATGGACACATATGTGGTATATTACAGATCTTTAATTCATTTTAGGGTCACTGATTGGCTGCTTTATTATGTTTTTAGTAGTTCTTTCCTGCATAATTGCTTGGTTCCTTCTTATAACTATTTGGTTTTATGTTACTTTAGGAATCTATGCGGTACGATCAACTTCGAGATGTGGTAGCCAAGCGAAACCCTGGCTGGGAGCATTTGCAGGAAGTAAGATAATTTTCTATGATCAATGTTTCTGCTAATGAAAGATATTTATGCATAGTAAGCAATTAATTGTGCCCAATATTTTTGTGCATGCATAAAGATTTTTGCAGCTAACTTTTGGGGGAAAACACGCAGGGTTCCATTAAGCGCAAATTATACTTATCATGTTAATTATATCATATATGTAATAAGGCGTTGATGGGTGATCATGGTCCTTTGAGTTTTTCATGGGGCAAAGGTCAAGTAGCAACTTGCAGCTGAAAATTTTACAACCAGCAAGGCAATTTCAAATAGTATGAATCTGGTTTGCTAAAAGAAACCAGATTTTGATTAAATAGATATTGGATATTTGACTGGATTTCAATGTTCTAATTGCCTAAACCTCCCTGATGAAGGATTCAAAAGGACATGGAAATCCATTCAAATTCAAGATGATACCCGTGTGGGACCTTCCTCGATTGAGTCTAGTTAGGGACAAGTCTTATTAGAGTTTAGTTAAAATAGAGTCCTAGTTGCTATTTATCTTATTAGAATCCTAGTTTCTATTTATTTATCTGATTAGAATCCTAGTTGCTATTTATTTTCTTATCAGAATTCTAGATGCTATTTATTTTCTTATTAGAATCCTAGGTTCTATTTATTTTTGTATTTAGTGTCCTAGTTGCTATTTTCTTATTAGAGTCCTAGTTGCTATTTATTTTCTTATTAGAGTCCTAGTTTCTATTCTCTTATTGGAGCCCTATCTCTATATAAAGGGTTGTAAGTCTCTATTTTGAATAATGAATAATAATTACAGAATTTTCCAGCAGCTATTGAAGCTCTTAAGGGTTGTGCGATGCAATCCTAACCCTAGGTGTGATGCCTAAGGGACCTTTGGTGTGAGGCCTAAGGGTTCTAGGAGTGATTCCTAGATTATCTTCTTCTTTTCTCTTCTCTTTTATTTTATTTCCTGCTATGTTGCTGTATTTATTTATATTCGGCCATAAATCTTGATTTCAAGCCCTTTAACTCTCAAAACCCTGCCTTCCTATAACCACAAACCTTATCCAATCTTTAAACTGTAACTCCAGCACCCAAAATCCATTTCTGTCCAGAACTTCCAGCAAGTGTTCTTTGTGTTTCCAGCCAATGTCTTACCCCAAAACAGTACTCTATTCCTACCCTAACCCATGTACAAAACCTACCATCCCTCAACCTTGGATTCCTTCTTTTAACCGTCCTGCATCACTCCCCCTCCCTCTCCCTCTCCATCTCTGTGTGTGTTGCATACACATTTAGAAAAGAGTTTCACTTAACTTATTTAGTATGAATACTCGTACAAAATTTACAAGGTGTTATGTTGCTTTAGTGATAAACATTTAACTCCATCCTTCCATGATTCTTAGTTTCCATTTTGTTCTGGATTACTTTGCATAGGTTTGATGATTGAACTGTCTCAGATGTTTCCCATCCCACCAAGAAAAAAAAATCTAATATGTTAAGGTCTTCATATGTATTTTTATTGTGCAGTTTCTTAAAATTCAATGTTTTTAGAAATCCTGATTTTGAAGATATTTCTCATTCACAGGCCCTAATATCCATAGATCCTGTTCGTGCTAGGGATGATCCTGTTATTGTGAAAAACATTCCTTACTACAAGTCCAAGAAGGCTCTGGAGGCAGAAGTCATGAAGCTTAATCCTCCACCACGACCTCAAAATTGGGGTGTAAGTATTCTCTATGTTCATTCTCTATTTTACTAGTTCTTTGTTGGGAAAAATGACATTTTAGTACCTTCAACTTTGGGGTGAATATCAATGTGGTCCCTAAACTCTACTTTGCTCGATTAAGTCCAAATTTTTTAGAAGTTGTACCAATGTAGGACATTAATTAATGGATTAACATTTCGCTTGGTAAAATTGACGGCTGTTGATTGGGCTGCCGGTCAGTTAAATTTAATTCCGTTAGCAACCTAGTTAGCGGCCGACAATTTTAACAGACGGAATGTTAATGTCCCACATTGGTACAACTTTTAAAAAATTTGGACTAAATCGAGCAAAAGTAAAGTTTTGAGACCACATTGGTATTCACCCCAAAGTCGAAGGTACTAAATATTATTTTTCCCTTATTTTTTTGTTGACATTTTTGCACATTTCCCTTAGGCATCAATTGTTTTCTTAGAAGAATATCTACTGAAATTAAATCCTGCTATGAATTGTGGAAATAATGCATTTGGTATGTAGATTGGGAGGAGGCTTGGTCAATACAATCAATTGGAAAATTAGCGGAGTTGATGGCACCTGGCTGAGTACCTAGGCCTTAGTAAATGTGTAATATATTGTCTCTCATTTTTCTTGTGTGGAGAGTTTGGGTGGAGAGTGGCATTCAAATAATTGAAATAAAGGATTGCTCTTGATATGGTCAACACTAAAAAAGTTTGGGCTTCACTTTGAGTTCAGCCTGTACCGCTTGTTAGGTTCTCGTGCCATATGAGCATGAAGAAAAAAGGGACTAGAACCAACATATGATAGGTCCTGTTTAGTATTTCAAGTATACTTAAAAGTGAAGGACTGTACAGCTTTCTTTCTGATCATTGTTTATGTGATGACAAAAAAACTGATAAAGAATTATAATTCCCAGGTTGTGCATCACCTTAAGATTTAGTTTGAAAGGAAAGTCATGTTTAGAAATCTTAATTGTTAAGAAAATAGGTTTCTGTGGATTAAAATGAGAAGAAGGCATTTTAATGTGCTTTAGCTGAAAAGTGCTTCCATAAAAATTCAGAATGTCACACAATATGTACATCAAAATGTGGTTTCACATGCTAACACCACACTAGCTTTTGTATATAGGTTATGAAATTGTTGTCACTATTCGCTTTGAATATGAATTTACATTGTCAAAAGGTAAAAAAGAATGCACATGGGCTAAAATTACCTTAAAGAAAATGACAAGGTTCATTTGTTATTGTTCGAATGGTAGTCCTACTAACTGTGGCGCATTGGCAGGAGCTTAACCTTCCGTTGAACACATCTTCTTGGAGTGAGGATGATCTCAAAGATCCGAAAAAGTTATATGAGATGACAGTTCTTCTTAATGCCCAAAGAGAAATTTCTGATAAAATCTTGGATGCACAGTGGGAAACAAAGTGGCGTCAAGAAAAGGTTAGTAATATTTGAATTATATGTGGCCTTGAGAGTAAATAAAATGTTATGTAAAATGTCAGGTCGTATCTTAGTCATGTTTTTTATTTTTGGTAGAAATATCTTAGTCCCATTTTATTTCTGGGCACATAGTATTATATTTATATTGTATAAATTTCGCGTTCTGGTGCCCAAAGAATAACAAAGAAAGTTAGATCTATCTTTTGCAGTTTTTATTTTTTCCATTTTTTACATGGTGTATATACCTCTTTGACAGTTCCATAATATCTAGGATATTGCTGACGTTTTCATCATTTTATTTTTTTAATTTTTACGTGGTGTATATGCTGCTGCTCTGTTTGTGTGTGTGTTTGGGGGGGGGGGGGGAAGCGCCCATTATGCACCACCATCCCTATGCTGCTGCCGCCAATGCCACCACCATCCCTCTGATGTTGGTTGAATTGCAGGCACCACCAATCTATCCCACTGCCACCTTTGATGCCTGTCATTTTTTTTTTTTTTGTACCCACACAACCAAATATTAGAAAGGAATCTAGTTGGTTTTTTTATTTCATTTTTTTTTAATTTTTTAATTTCTCTCTCTTCTTCTTTACTCCCTTTGTCCTTTCATTTCCATTTTTGTTTTCTTTCCCTCTAAATTTTTTGTGGTCCAATTGATGCGAACATAAATAGTTTCATCTTGTTTTTGCTGAGATTTGATATTTATAGAACATTTCAAAATAAGCCCTTCTAATTACTTTTCCACTACAAAACCCATTAAATAAAGCGGGGAAGGAAAAAAAACCTCCAACTTCCCAAGCACAGCACACACCTGCACATACACAAGTTTGTATTTCCAAAATGCCCTGCTTTTCCAGGAGATAGATTTTTGCAAATATTCTTGGTAATTGATTTTTTCAAATATATATATGTTTTTTCTATCTTTTGTTGCCTCTTATTCCATTGTTAGAAATGTCATGACTAGCTAAGTTTTTGTGCAACAATCCTATGATCTGATCTGATTTTCAGCTGAATGAGATGTTGGAAGAGAAGGTGCGGCCATACATTGAGAACATTGACAATGGTGTCCTTTCTCGGCCTATTATAATACAATCCCAAAATCAGGATCAGAAGGTTCTCTCTTCCCCCCTTTGCACTTCCATTATTATGTATGTTGTTTGGGATATGAACTTAAATTTGAGCAGAAATTGCAAATATACTAAATGGATGATGCTTGATGTTTTGAACCATGACCTCATTTTATTGAATTGACCATTTCTATTCTCTTTTCCTTTATTCTTAAACTTCTATTCGGTGATTGGGAAAAAGTAGATTCTTGAAATGTGATTTGCACATCATTGATGTGATTGGTGCTAGAAAACGTTAAAACATTTTGTTGATAGAATGTAACTTTTTCTTGTGCGATTTTCCAAGAAACAGGGCTTAATTACTTGGCCTCATGGATCCAGTATCAAGATTCAATAATAAAGTTCACCATCATTTCAGATATGATGAGACAAATTCTTGTGCGACAGCATTAAAACATTTACTATGCTGATTTAGTTTTCAAGCTAAACAAATGGAATTGTTCTTTAATTTCTTAAACAGTGAAACGTAGTACTTTGCAATAAGAGATCTGACTGAACTAAGAATGTAGAAGTCTTATCAAAAGGATCAGACCTTGAATTTTGTTTGTACTCAAATTTGGCTGTGTCTGTAGAATCCAAATCATTAGTAGGAGCTTATGAAAGTTGATGCCCGTTTACTCTGCTGTCACTGTTCAAGCTATATGGATGGATGATCCTTCCATTGATCAATGCGTTCAAAAGCCTTGTTTGAACACTGAATACGAGGGCTCGATATTGGATTTTTAGGGTTATTTTGAAAGATCTGTTAGTTTCAACTTTGGCTGACAGAGTGACACATGATACAGTTACAGTATCCATGTAATGAAGGCCTTTGTTTTTGCCGTCAATCAGTAGGAACATTTATACACTAATTCTGGATTGTGAGTGATGATTGGCTTTTGAAAACCTTATTTTTGGAATGGTATAAGACCATGCTTCCCTCTGTACATCCAGCCACTTTTACCGCCTCCCTTGACTCTCTGGCTTGTTACAATGCGCTGGATATGCATGTGAGAGAGGCGGTAGAAGTGATGGGATGAGGCCTTCCTGCTAATCTATTTGCCTAAGCAATCAAATTCTTTTGGTTGCTCGGTTTTAAACATGTGAATTTGCTTTAGGGTAAAGAATAATTTATGTTGTACAGAATACTTATTGGAATTGTTTGCTGCAGAAAAAGACCCGGCAACGGAGATGGTGGTTATTTTGACGATGAAGTGGGTTTGGCTTTGTGACTGTCTGCAGAAATTGTGAGCGTCTTGACTGTGAGATGCCAATGCTTTTTATATTCCTTCATGACGTGAAGATTTGTGGGTTTTTCTCCAAAGAGCTGTCCTCTTGATGTACTATTCAATTCATTATCTTCAGTGCTCATTACTCAATTCTGACCTGTTTTTTCCTATAATGTAATAACTGGCATCTGTGCACACACTCGGAAATTTTATCCATCTTTTGACATTAATTGAAGCAGAGCATTAAGGATTTTTATTTTTAATAATTCGTAGGAAAAGGAAACCGAAAATAGGTGATCGAGTGAAAGGAAAATAGTGAAAATTGTTTAGAAGCAGATTTCTTTTTAAAAGCGTTTGACGTAAGATTCCTTATTAGCTAATAAGGAATCTTACATCGATGCATGTTTTGTCTACATTTTCTTAGCAAACCAAACATAGCATAATTGATCATGGAAAAGAAAGTTTCAATTTGCATAAAATAGATCTCTTAGTAGATGGCACAATGAGCTGAGGAAATGAAGAAATACGAAATTCTACATTGATCAATGCTTTTCCTCCATTTTCTTGGCAACCAAACATAGCACAAGTGATCTTGGAAAAGAAAGTTTCATTTTGCATAATTAACTCTAGCTAGTTGAGGAGAATGAAGAAGAAATAAAGAATCTTACATTGATCTATGCATTTCCTTCATTTTCTCGGTAACCAAACATAGAATAAGTCTTCCACTTTTTTTACCCCTATGCCAGCATCATATAGAAGAAATTTAGATAGAGAATAAGCCCTCGCAAACACACAAATATTATATATATGAATTTATATAACAATCATAATAGAGGGAGTAAACAAATTGTATCAACAAAAGGATTTAGGAGGATCAAGCAACAAACAAATTGAAGAATAAAAAAATGAAAAAATGAAAAAAAAAAAAATCACCGGAAAACAGTATTATTCCCGAGCTTTATTATTACCAAACACACATTTTTATAAGAAATTGTGATAATCTCTGTCTCTCTTTAATCTTCATAATGTGAATTTATCTCTCTCATGCGTTGGTGTATCTAGCGCAATGTGTGATGCGGCTGCACCCACGGCGATAAGGATTAGCCTTTCCTTTCTTGTGACAACTATAGTAAGAAGCTCCCCTGCGGTTGCATGGAACATTGTTCTTCTTAAGTGCACCATAGCTTATGAATCTCCTCCCTTGAGCCAGGAATCGTCGGCTCGCCTCCGAATCCATCATCGCCTCCTCGTCCGCGTCGATGCAGTCTCCGACAAGTCCATTGCACGTTTGCATTGCAGGGAGGCCACCATCTCCGTTCGAAAAATGGGCCAGCTGGGCCCAGTTGGGTTCGCCGAATGTCATCGACGGTGAGGATTCTGTCACCATGGCAATGGTCATGAGGAGGAATACTAGGCAAAGCCGAAGAGCCATTCGGGGAGACCCGAAAGAATTCTCAAAGTAGAGAGAGAATATATGATATACCAAGAGAGAGAGAGGGGTTTGTTTGATGCTTAGTTATTTTTTCTCTGCCCTTCTTGTTAAAGGAGGGAGGGAAAGGAGGAGGGGATGGGGGGATGGGGGTGGGGTGAGGGGTTAGAGAGAGAAAGAGGGTGGGTGGTTGGTGGGTAGTGATGAGGCTTTTTGGGAGAGGGTGATAGTGATCAGATTTGGGTTTGTGAGTTACGGGTGTTTGTGTGATTTAACGTATTTCCCGTGTTGCATGTGATATGAAGGGTACGTGTGTCCGTTTCTTCCTCCTTGTTTTTCTATAGGCTCTCATGGTTCTATTTGACCAATGATTCTCGTGGCTGTCAACCTTTCTCATTCTCTAAGTAATATAAATAATTCAGTGTGTTAATTATGGGACTGGTTTCCCTTATACTCTATTTTGACATCTATGTTTACACATCATTTTCAAATACCATTATAGATCGAATATTTTTAGAAACCGACCGTTAGATTAGATACTTATCTTATGTTTGTTATATATGAAAAAAATCGAAGTGATCCAACGGTTAGTTTTTGAAAAATATTATTTTGAAGAACTATTATTTTTTTTTAATTAAAAACATAACAATTTTTTATAGTGACATTTCTTAAAATCTAACCGTTGGATCACTATAATTTTTGGTGTACATCATATGCATAAGAAAGGTATTGAATCTAACGGTCAGTTCGTCAAAATATCTATTATAGGTAGTGTTTTTAAAACGAAGTGTAAACATAGGTGTCAAAATAGGGTGTAAAGGGAACTTGACCCACTAATTATATATAGAAAAATGTTATGCATCACTACAAAATGAAAATCTTTGATCATTGATTCATGTGACACCCATTATATACGTGTCATGTGATAGTGCTATGTATATAGCCCAGGCTCATCCATAATGGGTGCAAGAATTGGATATATATAACCAACACATAGAATAATTTATTTTTGCAAGGATTGGACCTACTTGTAGTCTTTTTTTAAAGTTTGTCTCTAAGTAGATAGGTCTCTCCCTAGCTCATTCATTATGCCCAAAATTTGGATGGGCTTTGAAAGGAGCCATGTTACTAGTTTGGACTTTGGAATTGCCATAGTAAACTCCAGTCCAAAATTATAGTACCCTGCTTTCTCTCCTTTTTCTCAATGTTTGATACTTTGGCTTTTTGCTATGATATTTTTTTTTTTCAAGATATTCATTGAGCTTATGAGATACACAACCGGAGATAGTCATATTTTTTTACCT
>JAESVK010000506.1:1482602-1494654 GCA_017140935.1 Hamamelis virginiana | reverse complement strand
CAAGTGAATAAATTAAAAGTTGGGTTCAACAATATGGGTCAGTAAACCTCATGTGTGAAGTGAGGAGTTATTATTTTCTTCAATAAAAAAGGGGTGAGAAGTTATTAAGTAAAATGTTGGGCATTTTAGACCAAAGGAGATCCACTAAGGAGATGAGCAGAGATGCAAATATAGGTGGATTTGATGCATCTTACATTAGGTCTTTTTTTTTAGTCACTTGTAGTCCATATTTTGAAAAACTGACCATATTGAATTAGATACCCTCTCATTTATGTCGTGTCCACCAAAAATCACAGTGATCTAATGGTTGGTTTTTTTAAAAATTGACTGTTAAAAAAACGGTGACATTTTTCAAGAACAAAAAAGTCACAATTATTAAAGTTACATTTAAAAAAAATCGATGGTTTGGATTTGCTTTTAATAAGTAGTTATTCATTTTTTTGCTCTTAAAAAAATTTGCTATGTAATTTCTTAGCAAAAAATTAGAAGTACTTTTTGATTTTTTGCTTTTTTCAAATTAGTAATGTATGATTTCTTAACAAAAAAAAAAGCAAAAAATTAAAAGGCAATGTTTTATTTTTTTTAACAAAATATCAAATATTGCTAATTTTAGGAAAGCGAAAAAGCAAAAAACTCATTTTAAAAAGTTGAACCAAAACGAGCCTAATGTCTCTAAATTTTGTTTTACTAGCTAAATGCCTCATTAATGACATGGCAATAATCTAATCGTCCTTTTTAACCACACCCCCTCCACTTAGTAAAGAACAATTCTATTTGTCCTCCCTCTTTGTTTTCCTTAGTGTATCTGATCAACTTAGAAGAACTATTTCGAGAAACCGTTAAAAAACCGACTGTCGGATCAATGTAATTTTTTGCATTCATGATATGTATAAGTGGAGCATCAAATCCAACGGTGGATTTTGTGAAATAGATATTTTAAGTTGGTAAGACGCACTAGGAAGGACAAAAATGAAGGACGAATGGAATTTTTCTTTAGTAAAATATGGAAGGAATGAATTCACCTAGGGGTACATCTCTCTTTCTCTCTCTCTCTCTCTCCATAGTTGAAGCCACATTAAAACTGTTGGGAATAAATCCATAAGAAAAATAATCACACAAGATATTAAGCACAAGAAGATAAACAACAAACACACAATAAAGAACGCAAGAAATTTTACGTGGTTTGGCCCAAATTGCCTACGTCCACAAGAGTGATTGACTTTTTCACAATGAGAGAAAATTAATATAATTGGTATAAAAAATTCACATAGGATATACCCCAAACCCAAGTCCCTTGAACCCAACTACACCCACTCAACTTACACCGTCAATACCCCAAGGAAGAAATCACTCAAAAAGGATACTTTGCAGCATATTAGAGAGCTGCTTGTAAAGACTCCCAACAAAAACTTCGTCTCAAACACCTGAAAATACCCGTCAGTGAAACAGAACGCTTAAACTCTATGGTGTTGGAATGGCATTGGTAGGATGCTGTTTAGATTCTTTGTCCCATTCCATCTCCCCATTTTCTACTCTCTTTCACAAAAGCTCACCTTAAAATTAATCACGAGTGTTTATTAAAATCTGAATTTTTCAAAATGAGTTTTTGTGATAAATGGTAGAAATAGATACCGGGGATAGAACAGAGGATCTGTACTCTTGTTTGGATGCCACACAAAATTTCAGTTTCCATAGTTTTGAAAACAAAAACCACATATGCTTTAAAGTTTTCAGGATTTTGGTAATTGCTTTTGGGCAAAAAACAGGAAATAAAGTATTGAACACAATCCGTTCTGGTTGAGATGATCCACATGTTGCTTCGGTCGAAGTTGAATTATTGTATCTGCCTCTGTTTTTAATTCTTTATTTATTTTTATTTTTTTCAGTTTTCTTTTTATTTTTTATTTTTTCTTAATTCTCTTGGCATATTGATTGATGAGCATCAATCCACCAGTTGGCTGCATCTCAATTATGTTCACTCAAAGATAGATTAGCACCATTATGTAGAACATGGATTCAAAAATATTGATTATCTGCATCTTTAAGGGCCTGTTTGGATGTGATCACATAGAATTTGAATGTTTCCTTTTGTATTTTATATAGCATCCGAGACATAATTTCATTATTATCACTGTGTTAAATGATGGAGTTGCTTGGTTTTATCTTCTTCACAAGTCATGAAAATTAATGGTTTAGCTAGCTATGTTTGCCTAGAGTGATCTACATATCGATGAACCCAAATTAATTAGGCACAAACACAACAAAAAGTAGCAAAAATGACACAACATAAAGAAGGGGTGCAGCCCACCAGGCCAGATAACATGTGCATTAATCGAAATTCTGCAATTGAAATCCCAATATGCCAAAAAAAAAAGAGGGATATTTTATTTATTTGTCATCTCAATGTAGAGAAATAAATGACATTTGTTACAAAAATAATAATAATAAAATTATATATATATATATATATATATATTAATTAAAGGTGGTGGGTGGGTAGTGGCGCCAGTTTGCGGTTGCCAGAAACAGAATCACAGAGAGGAGCGCATTGTTCCTCGCAGATGGCAGGGCTACTGGTGGCTCCAATATCCATACACATCTCATAGCAATTGTCATAGCAACCGCGGTTCATTTTAGCTTTGGTTGTCTCTACCGATGCCAACATGACTAGCATGGCAATGAGGAGCACTGCTTCCCTCTGTGAGAACCCATTTTTCTCCTTCGATTGATCTGGATGTGCTCCTTCTATTTATTGAACTACTTTTGAATATTGTGATGAAGGATGAATGAGGATGATGCATGGGTTGGTTTTTATAGGGGTTTTTCATTTTTTGGGGTTTCTGTTATTGGGCTTTGATTTTTTATAGGAAACTGGTAATTTTTTTGGGGTTGTGGTGAAGAGAAAAGTATGGGTAAATTAACCAAAGGTGGTGATTAAGTAGTTACCTAAGCTGTTCAAGTTATTAGCCTTCCAAAATTTTGAAGCTTGGAATTGAAAATTGGTACAAGGAGGAGAGATACCATATTACCATGAGACATAGGCCAGTATTCAAGCAAACACACAGGATATTAGAAAATCCACTTTCCAAGTTTCAATAGGCCAATTTTCTTAATCGCTGTTTACAGAGAGCTTCACTTTAGTCCGTTTTGTACCTAGTGTAATCAAAAGAAGGCGAGTCCACAAGCCCTGCACCAAAGTTAACCATAAGAATGAAAATCATGCATTAAAAAGCAGAATTGAACTACTTCTCAAAATTTTGTACAGGAAATAGCTTAATTTTATTGGTCTGTGCACACAAGTGTGGGTACATTTACATAGACATGAATGGGCCGGGTAGCTTGCATTTGACACCCCTTCCGTAGCTTGCAGTTTATATTCTTGATCTAAACCAATTCCTAGTAAGTTTTTTTGTTATCATGCAGTGTTGTTATTTGCTTTCTTAATTTTCCAAAACTTCAGTTAAAAAACACAACAGGGTTTTCTTAATCGCGGCCCGTGGAGAGCTCCAGTTTAGTCCATTTTATGCGTAGTGTAATCAACAAGAGGGTGCCGGTCTGGCAGGAGAGACCACATATTAAGCCAATCCACAAACCCTGTACCAAAAATTAACCACAACAAGGTAAGACATTAATAAAAAGAAAGGAACTAGGAAGTGCTTACTCCTCACATTTTCATGCATACTGAAAAAAAAAAATAATAGAAATAAAAATATCAATATCAATATATAGATACATAGATATGAACATGTATTTATGTAATTATATGTGTGAATATTTCTGTCACCTTAGCATATAATTTGAACTTAAATCCAAGAAGGCTTGCAACAGGCACGCCAATGACGTAAAATGTCGCCAAATTAGCATACACAGCCAAGTGCTGCCAACCGCATCCCCTAGCCACCCCTAAAGATTAAACTCACTTGCATCAAAAAAAAAAAAAATTAATGCAAATGAACTACCCATCATTAGTAATGAAGATATGGATGATGCCAACCTGATAATACACCCTGCACTGAATCAAACATTATTGAGATTGCAAGCAAGGGGGTCATGGAAGCATATTCCTTTATTATCACAGTGCTGTCACTAAAGAAGCTAGCCCAAATATTATGACCAAAGGCTAGAGTCAATACAACAGTAAGACCAAGAAGGACAGAGAGCTTGAGAGTCACAGCCATGGCATTCTTGGCTCGGTCAGGATTGCCTGCTCCTAGCTCATTTGACACCCTTGTGCTGTCACAGTAAGTTTCATTTTTTTTAGGATCCAGAACAGATTAAATTGGAGAAACAGAGGAGCTAGAAGAACAAAACAACCCAAGAAAAATTGTCCCATATCAACTAACCTTGCCGCGGCGCTGAGACTGTAAGTTATCATGTAGGCAATAGTTTCTGTGTTCACGCTGGGACAAGGAATCAAATGGACAACCAGAATCGAGCATCAAGAACAAGTTCAGAAATGTTGAAATCGAAAGAAGAAAAAACAGGGATAAACTACAGAAATTAAACACCCCTGAAGTTTAATTAGGTTAGATTTTTCTTTAAATCGCTCAGAACAGTTCATAAACTATTGGCGTGGTGATTCAAAACAATCTAAAGTGAAATCTGATCTAAACTTGAGGAATATTTTCTATAATTAATTACCCAAAAAAGAGCGAAACTTACCACATTGCAATCAATGAAGTACTTACTTCCGAGTTGGGCATCAATCCTGCTAAGAACACCAGAATCTCGAAAGCCCAATACTCCAAACTGGCAAAATATCAAAAAACTGATAAGGACCGTCGAGATCCTTGAGGTGATTTACAACAAGCATAGAGGAGAGAGAAATTTTAAGGTCATTTACCAAACCATTGCCGCAGACGGCAGAGCCAGTTTCAAGTTTGTAACAACGTATCGAAATGATTCCAAGGAAAATCCTTTCCAAGTATGCTTAAATTTCTTAGCACAAATTACATATGAGGCCAACATAAGAATAGATATCCACAATGAAATTGAAGCAGCCAATGCTGCTCCCTTGAAACCAAGAGCTGTCCAATGAACCAACACATATGCTATGCCAACATGAATAATAAGTGGGATCATGGAGCAAATGACCAGAGGCGTGACAACAGATTGTGTCTGTAGAAACCTCAAACAGTTTTGCAGGAATCCGTATGCGAATAATCCTGGAATAAGAAACTTCATATAGAGAGCAGCTGTTTTGGAGATTAGAGGATCTTGATGAAATAAGATCAGAATGGGTTCTGTATAGAACCAGAATATGGATATGATGATGGAGAAGAAGAAGGATATGATGCTTGATGCTTGTAGATAAATTCCCAACAAGCCATATAATTTCGCGCCATATGCTTGCCCACATAGGGTCTCGAGTGCACCACTTAGGCCAATCTAAAACAAGAAAAATGTATCGATCAATCAAAGGAGAAACATAAGTTAATCTATATGGTAAGCTTAGGATGTTGCAAGATGTTGTTTGTGCCAGTTTTGCTTGATGCTTGATTTGTTATTTAGTGAGCTCCTCTGTTCTGTTATGTGTGCTGCATGTTTTCAACATTGATGGTATGTCTTTTGCTATCTAGGGGTGGTTTTTGTTTTCGAATTTTTGCCTATATTTGGGTTTTTTGGGTACATCTAAGTATGATAGACTGATATTGCATTTTCAATTACTAAAACAATAATAATAGTGGGATTTAAAACAATAGTGGAATCCACATTAATGAAAGGTAAGAAAAGTGTCGGTCACTACTGGAAAAAATTTAGAGACCGACGGTTTCTTTTTATCTTTCGTTTTTTATTAATCAGTTATTCAACTGGGTTGGGGTGGGTTTTGTTTGGTTTATTCATTCTTAATATAATTTAACTTCTTTGTTGTTGATAATAAAAAAATATATTATGTTTAAATTTGTCATAACTTGACCTTATGTCTTAGTGGTATACATATGATAAAAGTAGGGCTCTTGAGTTTTATTTAAATTTTTAAGGTGGACTTTTGTGACAAGGGACAGAAAATGATATATAAAAAGTAGGACAGAAAATCTCCACTTGGATTTAGAATAGGCGCCTCACATTCTAGGGTGAGTTCCTTAATTGAAGGAACAAGTACTTGAAAGGTGACCTCAACATGAGCTCTTTTAATACAAAAAATTAGTCCACTTTTGAGTTTTTTTTTTTTTTATAATTAATAAATGTATTTCACGAAAAATGTTCTAGTGAGTATATGCACACTTTAAGCTAAAGTAAGCAAAGAACACAAACCCTTAATTGGAATCTTGAGATGAATCTTCCATTAAGTGAATGGGAATCCAAAGACTTGTGTTATTTGCTAACTTTAGTTAAAGTCAGCATTTGTTGACTAGAACACTTCACTAAATATCACATATCTTAACCTTTGACTAGAACACTTCACTTGTGTTCTTTGCTGACTTTAGTTAAAGCCAGCATTTGCTGACTAGAACACTTTACTAAATATCACATATCTTAACCTTTGTTTTTTCCGTGGAAGATGCTTTTTTTGCTATTTACTATTTCAAAATTTTGTGTGGTAGCACACTAAAGCAGTTAAGTAAGCCATAGTTGACTTTTTTAAAAGCAGGAACAACTAGACAAACAAACAAATATCAATCAAATGAAACAATTATAATCTGTAGATGAGGAAAAATAATTTTAGTGAAAAGCCGGTGACAATTAATCGATAATTAATAGGGGAGAGAGAGAGGGATGGGTTACCATGAAGGCGAAGCCAGTGACAGTTGCCCATGAGTTGGCAAGCGTGGAACCGGCAAGCTGGAGTTCGCCAAGGTGACCGGCGAACATGACGGATATCAAGGTGATGGAGAAATAGGAAACATTGGTTAGAATCATGGGCAATGAAAACAAGACCTGCTTCTTGGCCTCCTCCACGTCCATTACTTTTTTCCACCATCTTAATTCCTTCAATTCTCCTCCATGATCATCACCAGCTTCTAACAAGGGAAGAGTATCAGAACTTGTGTTTGGTAACATCTCTACCTATATCCTTCCTGCCTCCTCCTCCTCCTCCTCCTCTTCTTTTAATTTGAGATTATCCCAACTTTTTTCTTTTCTGCTTGTCTTCTTAGAAAATTAAATGATTCCAACAAAGAAGACCATGAGAAGTTAAATAAGTGGAAGTGAAAAGGAATATTTGAATGGGGGTGTGTCATGCATCAAAGCTGAGTTCAACTCAAGTCATGATTCTAGCGGTCCAAGTGCTTTTTACGCGTGGTATTTTAGTACTCCGTAAATAAATACTAATTGGATTGGCGGCGGCGCGACTCCCACTTAAAACAACAATATAAAAACAAAACTAAAAAAAAATAAAAATAAAAATAAAAATAAGAAACCTATTTATTAAAAATAAAGCCATAAATGATTCAAAATATAATTTTTTCAAAATGTTTGTACAATCAATTCATATATTTGAATTTATGTGCAATCATCAAAATTGAAAATTGATAATTACTATTGATCAATCTTTATTATATATATTTTTTAAAATGCAAGATAAGAATATTGTATTATTAAATTAGGTGTTTGTGTTTCTTTTTGTTATTTGGGATTTTTTTAGACTAATTTACCTTTTTAGCTTTCTTGACTTTAAGAGATTTTTAAAAAAATTGGGATTATTTTAGTCATTTTAGCACCTTTAATTAAATAAATAAATAAATAAAAACGAGCTGACCAATTTTTTAACCGGGTTGAACGGTTTTTGAATTGAATAGATTTTATGGGTTAAACCAACCGAAGAGGACTGGTTCCCGATTCAACCGGTTGAACCGACCGGACTGACCAGATTTGATAACATTATTAAATCTCATTCACTCAATTTTTGTGTCATGGAATAAAAAATGAAACCCACAGTAGAAAATGAGTGAATAAAATTCACTATTATGCTAAAGTATAAAGGCATGCATCATAAATGGTGATAAATTCGTTTCATAAAATATATAAAACTGAAGAGAGAGAGAGAGAGAGAGAGAGTCTGAGGATGGGAGGAATTCCAGAATTTTGATGTAGAGCCTAATAACTTATAGATGCATGGTCTCACTCATGTGGAATTCTGATATAAATCGCAATAAAGACGCACGATCTTGACCCCCACTTAATTAGGGGGCCATGTGGATATTAATGATCAACCAGCTTGCAGTCCATGAATAATGGTAGCTCAATTATATATTTGACTATTTTCCACAAGACGGAACCTTGATTTGAGTTAAATTTGTTTCAAGCAGGAAGCAAATTATAGAAAATAAATTATAAATTATAAATTATAAATTCATATATCAGCAAAAATAAATTGTAAATTATAGAAAAAATTTCATTTTGTCCTCCTGAACTATAGACAGAAAAATGATGTTAGACTTTTTTTTTTTTTTTTATGCAATATTTATCCTATATTGTTGTTTATAAGCATATCAGTGAAATTTCATGATTTTTCTCAACATATTTTAATTTTTATGAATTATTTTCTCTTTGCAGTAAATAAAATTCATATATATATATAGAAATTATGATATTTCACCGATATGCTTGTAGACATATTAGGAATTTTGGTTAAATATTGCCTAGAAAAATAATAAGCCTAATACTATTTTTTAATTAAAAAAACAAATGGCTAACTGACAAAAAGAGATAATTTAATACAATCTAATAATTTAGGGGATACATTGATGCAATTGAAACCACATTAAGGTGTGAAAACAGCTTATAATTTGAGGAGGCAAAGTGTAATTTCTCCTATATTATAAAACAAAAGAAAATACTTATCCGATCATATATACACATAAGAATGATGTTATTGCAGAAGATGCTTTCTTTGCCATCTATACAAGAAGATAAGATTAATTTCCACTCTTCCTTGCATTTAGCTAGCTATACTAGTCCCGATCTAGTAAGCAAATGCAGACTTTTGCAAAAGTCAGCATGAAACTGATAGGAAATTATGGGATGCATATTTTAAAAAACCGACCGTTGGATTAGATACCTTTGTTATGAATGTCAAGTCTACCAAAAATCACAGTGATCCGATATAGGCACCTCAAAATACATACTGTAAAAAATTCCGACTGTTGAAAACTGTCACAGTTTTTCTCCGTGACATATCTAAGAAACCGATCGTTGGATCACTGTGATTTTTAGCATGTCTAATATTCATATGTATAATATCGAATTCAACGGTAAATTTTTCAAAATATACATTCTACAATCACCTAAGAACTTTATATTGACTTTCGCGAAAGCCAGCATATATCGATACAATCATTTCTATTAACTACATATGGCATGCCAAATCCGACCACTGCATGTGATAGGATCGTTCCTGCTAGCTATCTATAGTTACACTTGAAATTTTGAAATTTTGGCAAATAGGCGATGCCATAAAATATAGTTACACTTGCCCGTCAAAAAGTCAAACTCGGTGTCATTCATTAACAACCTTTTTTTTTTTTTTTTTTTTTTTTTTTAGGATAAGCCATTAACAACCTTAACCTCTTCACTTCGAGACATGATAGTTAATATTTAATTTTAAAATATAATTTTTGTTATCTACACCCTCTATAATATCCAAACTAATCACAACTCAACTAATCCTAAAATATAAGTTTCTTTTTACACCCACCTAATACTAAAAAGTCTCAAATATTTTTTTATTATTATTTCCATCCAAAAATGAGTTTATTTTCTTTACTCCACGAAGAGAATAACCCAATGTGAGACCCCAAAATTTTCAATAGTAAATTTTCTTAATTATTATTATTTTATTTTATTTATTGCACACTTGGCATTTTGCCATTGGGCAATGAAATGTGCCATGTGGTCATCAATTAAGAAGGGTGCATGAGAATTTATGTACACCCTTGGGTGACATCTAAAATGTGAATGGTGGGTATATATGAATGGTGGATAAATGTGAATGGTGGGTATATATGAATGGTGGATGAATGAAAGAATGGTGGATGAATCTAAGAGTGGTAGCTAAATTTAAGAGTGGTAGATAAATTTGAGAATGGAAGATGAGAATGATGGATGAATGTAAAAATGGTGGATAAATTTGAGAATGGAAGATGAGAATGATGGATGAATGTAAGAGTGGTAGATAAATTTGAGAATGGAGGATGGATCATTTCTCTATAAATACCACATTTCAAATGCTAATGAATACACAAGTAGTACACAAGTAGTACACAAGTAGTAGAGAAGAAAGAATTTAGAGAAAGAAAATAGTGAGAAGTACTCTTTGAGTTGGCAAGGAGTAAGCACTTGAAGTTCAACACACATACAACCAAGGTAGAGTTCTACTATCTTACATATTTCATGTTGAGTTTGAAAGAAAATAATAGTGGGTCGGCATTTCCTATTCTTTTCTATCTTGATTTTAGCTTAATTGATGAGTTTATATCATGATTTGGTGAAATTGGGAGGTGTTTGTTTGCCTAGAAAGTTCTAGGAAAATTTAGAACAAATTGAGCTCCAAAATAGAGCATACTGTTTGGGTATTATTGACTTGGTTAGAGGCCGAATTGATCTAAACCTTCTTCATGAAAGTTGTAGGTCTTTCAATTAGCTTTCTAACGAATCCGACCTTGACTTATTTGGAATTTTGTGTGGAGAGTTATGACTGTTTTACTCAAACTAGTTTTTCAGCAAAAGATATTTTCGTTTAAAATAGAAATGCTACAGTAATTGCTTATTTTGACTATGAAAATGTTGAAATTAGGCCATGGTTGTGAAATATGAAATTGTAGATCTTCGAGTTTTCTTTTCAGAACACTAAAGTTCATTAAATTTGGATAAATGAGCTAGAAGATACGGCCTAAACACTAAAAACTGTTTTTGGATGAGTTTAAATCATGACAATGAAATATGGGGATTTCAAATCTTGGATTTTTATTTTATATGAAAATGAAAAGCTGAAACTTTGGGACTATTTTTCCCATCAATTATATCAACTCAGGATCATGTGTATCAAATTTGGGAATTTTCCGATGAGTAGATTAATTTCTATAATTTTCTGAAGTTTAGAAATACTGAAACTTTGAAAGTTTGAAGTATATTGTGTATATGTCCGAAAATTCTGAAATTTGAGTATATTGTAAAGCTTAAATTTATGGATTTTTAGAGACAAGAATCATGGAAAAAGACCTATGGATGAATGGGAATTTCTAGAGAGAGAAAGTTTCCTTGAAGCTTTAATAGTAGACACAAGGTGTATTTTCATAGTTTATCGAAAAATTATGATTTTTACATATATGGTATAGATTGATTTTATATGAATTTAGAACTTTGAATCACTTCAATTGGATATGAATTGTGAGAGAAATTGAGAACCGAAGTTGCCGAAAAATCGGAAATTTTATTAACGAGCCTACTTTGGCATCATTTTTAAATATGTTCGGATGGGAGGTGTTATACACCACTATGATATTTTGAAAGATTGTATCACACAGATTCTATAACACCTTGAATCATCCAAATCGGATGAGTAACGAAGGAGATATAAGTGTGTAAAGTTGGCCAAAAAGATGGAAAATATTGACGCAACATGTACGTGAGTGTGCATGTATAATCCTGTGTGGTGAAGGTGCATAGTAGATCATGCAACCTTGATTTCAAATTAGTGCTTGTGAATATCATTTTGACTTGGAATTATTTTTAAAAATCCTATTAAATTAAGTTGATATTAATGGGTACAAAAGTTGCTGTTTGGGAGGCATGAAAGAGCCTAGAAAATTATGGAGCATAGTGAAGGTGCACCATAAGGCTTACCATGTGACCTCATTGTATTTTGACTATTCTAGTATGATTTTTCAATCTAACAAAATTTGATAAATTCTGCAAAAATCAAACAAATATCCTAGAATGGATTATTTTGAAGAAAAATACATGTGGATAGAAAATTAACTATCTTCCAAATTGTGAGTCTTTGGAAAATAGTTAAAAATCATGAATAATTGATTTTTATAAAATCATGATGATTAGTGAAAAATCTTGGAAATACAAGTTATGGAAATTATATTGGCATATATATAAACTG
>JAESVK010000506.1:1453311-1478205 GCA_017140935.1 Hamamelis virginiana | reverse complement strand
AATGAGCAAGTATAGTTTTGAGAAGATTCATTTATAGTGAAATGATCTAGTCAGCTATTGCTGACTTAGATCTAAGTCAGCTAAGATTTATGACCGTTGGATTATCTCATAAATGAAGATTTTTTTAAAATGATGAGATGATTCAATACCCATAAATGCTTAGCCGACTTAAATCTAAATCAACTATAACTGACTAGATCATTACACCTCATATATATACCAACAATGAGTTTGGAATGAGAAGTCACTACCAAGGCGGCTGCTTGTTGCCACAAAATTGATCTTATGTCGTTTGCTCTATGGTAATTCACATCCATGGTCTTCAGAAAACTGCCCTAATTCCTATATATATTTTATAAGGTTCTCACTCACTTGGTGTCCTTAAGCTTTCAACCTGATAGAATTCCTACTAGACCTGACTAACTAAACTTCAAATAAATTAAAACAAAAACTACTTACTATACATAAGAAACTGAAAACCCTAAAACTTAAATGAAGTATTGATGGCTTGCAAGTCAGGATTTATACGAGACCGATATGTCATAATCAACAATACTCAATGTCTATGCACTGTTAGCAGACAACAAATGCTACAAGTTGATGGTTTCCCCTAAATTTGGGAGCATTTTTCTGACAAAATTAGAAAATTATGAGCAAAACTCAGTTGGGTATGGAGCCATTAGTCCTAAATTGTCCACTGACATGTCGTAATCTATGCACACGGCATTGAGCAAATAAGATCTTTGTGTGTGATCAAACAACATCAGGTAACAGAGGAATTGAGCAAGATTGTTATCAATCTTGGTATAACCAAAAACCAAAAAAAAAAAAAAAAAGGAAAAAAAAAATATTTTGTAATTTTAACATTTAATTGTAAAAGCAACAAAAAAAATACATGTAAATAAAAAAAAAAAAAAAACCTCAATAAATTATCTTGTAAATCATGTGCACCCTGAGAAACTGCAGGTAGAAACCACAATTACAGTTCTAAAAGAACTGTATGCAACTCACCCCTCCAGCCCTCCTAGAACCCTGTAGAACCAAGACTAGGTAACGAGTCTATTTCTATCGACTATTGAGGGGTGTTTTTTGGCCTTCTTTCCCTCTATTATTGATTTTGTACGTATACCCTGGCCACTGGAGCATCCTTCCCTCTTCTTGCACAGCTCATTGTTCCTTTAACCAAACAGAGGAACCCAAAAAAAAAAAAAAGGGAAAAAAAAAAATCTACAAAGGCATTATTTTGAGGAGTACCAATAATTCTCCAAAGGAAAATCCTGGAAATCCCATAGTCCGAATTCTTAGAACTGCTTTTCTTCAAATGCTAACACTTCAAAGTCGAGGTGACGTTTTAACTGCTTCAGGTACTTTGCGATAGTTGTAAACCCCAATACCTCGTTTTCTCCCGAGGCGACCTGCATCAACATACTGCACAAGAAGAGGACAAGGAGCATATTTACTGTCCCCCAGGCCAGTATGAAGAACTTTCATTATTGACAAGCAGACATCCAACCCAATGAAATCAGCAAGCTCTAAAGGACCCATTGGATGGTTTGTTCCCAGCTTCATTCCAGTGTCTATGTCTTCCTTCGTTGCCACCCCAGTATAAAGTGCAAAAAATGCTTCATTTATCATTGGCATTAGGATCCTGTTAACGATAAAGCCAGAATAGTCCTGAGAGCATATAACAGTCTTGCCAAACCTGCAAATTCAGCAGTCACCAGTTAAATAAATGGTAGAACAATACTGGATAGAATATTTTTCATATCCCATTGTGTTCAACCCCTCCCCTCTTTCCTTTCTCTTCCCAAAAAGAAACCAGAGAAAAAAAAGGTCAGTGCAGCTGAAAATATAGGAAACAAGGGTGTATACCATTGATGGAAGGTTTTTCAAAGCCAATGGAGACAGAGCTTGATAACAGACTAACACAGCAAGGTAAAAAAATTTCAGCACAACGTGTGGTTGTGGGGGTGAGTGGGTGGATGGGGGTGTGTTTGAAGAGAGAGAGAGAGAGAGATTCAACTACTATTGTTATTGGGTTGAATCAGGTCAGAGAGAAAGAGAGTGTCAACCCTGCAGAAGAGGGGTGATGATGTATTGTCGAGCATAGGAAAATCAATTAAATTTTGAAGTTCTAGGAATTTCGTTCAATTACCTCTCTGCCAAGGCTTTCGTTGCATTAAAGGTCTCATCTGATGTGTCTGCACCTCTCACAATTTCAACCAATTTCATGATGGGAGGTGGATTCATAAAATGCATACCAATTACCTGCTAATAATAAATGTTCATCATAAATAATAAGAAATCTCATATTCAAGCATTCACATACATGATTAATTTTAAATTTAACTACAAGAAGCCACCAATAAAAGTATGGAAAATGCTAATCCTCCCAACATTTTTCCCAACTCTCACACACAAGGTGGGATCCACGTGGGTTTCATATGACTGTAGTCCCACCCCATTTGACAGAGTTGGGAAAGAAAAGTTGCGAAGTATAGCACTGCATTGTCTTACTGCTCTTAGACTATGCAGTTAAAAGTTCAAAAGGTAGATATTAATGATATGATCATGTATAATATATTCATGAACAAGCAGAACACTACTGCTAATGACAATAACAAGAAAAACAAAAGCTAGTTCCTAGTCACCATAGACTGTATTGAAATGAAGATTCTATAGACAGACTTAGAAGATTGGTGCTTAGGAACAATGCATTATCTAGTGTTCTAAAGGTATCCTATACAATAATTATTCAAAGTAGAAACCACAGTCCACAGCATACGATCAAATGGAGCAATATAAATTGCCCACCCAATAATTCTTCCAACAACAGCCTTACAGTCAAATGTGGCAATGACAGAAAAGGAGGGCCTTGGATCGATTGCCAAGGAAAAATTTTCCAACAGCTTTACTAATATCCTATGTTTCAGATTTTTCAGATTTTTTGGTTTAATTTCTGTTCAGACCCTATCCACCAAGGATTTTAATTCTGTTTTTAGTGTATTCTAGCTATTTAACAAAATACCTTAGATTCTCCGCTGGAAATACAGTAGAGGATGATTTTCAAGCTTGTTCAAGAAAATCCTCCTCCACAAAGTAACCATCCGTGAGGCAATCATAGTACACTTGACTACTTGAGGATGCAGTATTAGTTGTCCTATTGTCTGAATTACTTTCTCAATTGTTTTTAGCTCTTGTACTAGACAATATCCAGGACCAAACTTCTGTCACGAGTCAGAGAATTGTGTAGTTTAACTGTGCATCTTTTTATGTTATTAATCCGCCTTTGTCAGAGACCTGTGTACTCTCTACTGAATGCAGTTGGATGTTCCATTGATATGAGATTTTTCTATATTTCTGTTGTGTTCTATACAGAATTGAAATAGGTTCATTTTATTTTTCAAGAAAACTGAAATAAGTTAATTTTTCATTGTAAGTAAAGTATCACAAGGAATGACATCATTTGCATTTGTTATCACCATTTTCGAGAATGGGTCCATTTTCTTCATTGTAGTCAACACCAAGCAATTCGGATAATGCTGAGCTGAGGTGTCACCTTAAAGTTACTTTTCCTTACTATTTTCTCAATACTCAGGTATTGACAAAATATAATGCATGTATGGATCAGGGTCATCAAATAATTTCAGAACATGATGTAAAATTATCAAAATATAACATAGTAACCAAAGTTTGCAGAATTTTAAGTTTGTAAGAAGCACCCTCGTCATGAAACAGAACATAAATAATTTCATTCTTACAGAAGATAAAATTGAATTGAAGTAAAAAATTAATTTTGTGAAGTCAAGCATACAGAAAATTGTTGAATACCCAAATTAATCTTTTACTTGAAAGCTAGTAATCAATGATTAGAACATAAATTCAAACAATAAATAAAGAAATTAAATAACTACTGCAGTTTGTCTAAATATTGTTATCAGGAATTCAGAGCATAACCTGATGTGGCCTGCTAGTTGCAGAAGCTATGCGAGTAATGGAGATGGAACTTGTATTAGATGCCAAAATGGCGGATACTTTTGCTATCTTATCTAGTTCAGAAAACAATTTTTTCTTCACATCCTCGGATTCCACAATAGCTTCAATAATAAAGTCTGCAGAACAAAGCTCTTCCAAATTAGAGGTACACCGTAGACGTCCCAGAGCATCAGTACCGACTGCCTGGTAAGTGGAGATGACGAAAATTAATAAATTCTAAACACTGTGACCACATTAATTTTCATATGTCTACATGGAGCTAAACAATGATGAACCCTAAGTAATTCAAGCATAGAGTGAGAACCAGAACAACAAGTGAGGAGAGGAGTGAGAGCAAGAACAAGCATAAGAACAGCTCTTTCAAATATATTTTAGGGTCCAACTGCCTCAAGACCATCTACATATGTGTGTATGCATGAGTGCATATCGACATTGTACAAGTATTTGCAAATACACTAATACACTACATCTATGTATATACTATATAGTTATATACATATCTTACAACTCAAAAATCTGTTTACTATTGGAAAAAAAATTCGAAGTTAAGGATGGCAAACAGTAATAGTTTTGTAGTATGTGGTGTAGAAAAATTGGGTTCTTGATATGTTAATTAGGTTCTTCCCTGACTTCCAAGCACAACTGACATTAGCATACTATCTTGCTGCTTTATTGCACACAATATATCAATAGGGAAGAATGATGTCTCTTTCTTCTTCATTTCTTTCAAAATCAAGAGTTTTCAATTTTCTTGTCACCCTAGACCTCTTAAAGGTTTAAAGCCTGCAACATAATTCTCGATATGATAAAAGAAAAAAAAAATGGCATCAAATGCATTATACATACATATATATAAAAGAATACTATAAATTTGTTGTGAACTAATATTATTTTAACTTCTTGATATATTGTTTTGAAACTATACAGTTAAAATTTGTTCAGTTAGAAATCTACTTTAATGCTGAAACCTTTGTTTGGATCTTGGAAAACTTGAGGAAAAGGATAGGAAAAAGATTAAAAAAGCTGTGGAATTTCTAAGCAATTTTCAGCATTGTTCCTTTCCTTTCCCTTCTCGTTTCTAAGATCCAAATGAAACCTAAAACCCAAAAGAAAACAAAGGAGAAAACCTAAAGAACCATTTAAGATCAATCACGTGCAACTTTAGGTTGTATATAAAACCAAAGACCCAAACCCAAATAAGAAAAATGCACATTTCCCAAATCCGTTCACCATGAAAAAATGACTCAGCTATTCAACAACCAAGTAATAAGAAAGCCATTTGCTTGTTTGGTTGCCCAGAAATCGTAGGAAAAGAAACGAACTAAATTTGGATTTGTCATTATTTTGAAACCAAGAAAATAAACTCCACTAATGTGAGCCTAATCAAACTCGTTCAATTAGTTTAGCTGAGTTCCTCATTTCTGGAAACAAAAATGACATAAATGATAAGATTCAAAACTCTAACTTCTTTTCTTTCTCTGTTTTCCCGGCAACCAAACAGAGGTCTAGAATTCAATTCAGTTTCGTTGAGATCAAATTTTCAAATTTTTTATCACCAAAATAACACAAGACATAGAATTCAAATTCAAAGTATATTTTCCTTTCCTTCAGCTTACTCGGCAACCAAACAGAGAGTACGAAACCTCTGATAGGTAGGCTTATAGAAATAACAAATCAACAGAGCAAGTTAAGCCGTTTGTTAAGCTTAATTGAATTGACCATTTCGCTTCTCAAATAACAGTTTAACAGAAAAATAAAACACAAGCTCTTGTTTTCTTTTCTCTTCCTTCGCTATCTCGGCAATCAAACAGAGTACATAAGGTTTCAGTTCAAACAAGCACAGACATATATATATATATATATATATATATATAAATTATAGTCGGGCTACCTAACTTTAAAGAGCACAAGTCCTTGGATTGAAATCTTAAGATGAATTATCCATGAAGTAAATGGGAATCCAAGGCTTGTATATATATATATATATGGAGATCGAACCTGAGAGAGTTGGGCTTTGGAGACGAGACGCTGGATGGAAGTGGAGATGGTTTTGATGGCTCGAGAGAGAGCGTCGGGGTCAGAGTCGAGAAGCAAGACGTCGACGCAGTGTACGGCGGCGAGTTGAGCAATTCCCGACCCCATTTGGCCGCTTCCAATCACTCCGATGGTTTTGGTATGTGCCATAGCTGGTTGCAACCACGGATATTGGTGTATCGATAAGAAGGTACCTCCGTGGGGTCAAATCAAACAATAGTGCTGTAACAAGAAGCGTCCTGTTTTTTCCAAAAGTGGCCTCCTAGGAAAATCTTATTTTAAATCTGACCTCCTTCCAAAAATTATTCCACATCTATTCTTATTAACCAAATCAACTGTTAATGTAAAATTAAAGAGATATAATTTGTCAAAAGTCCAACTTTGAAGTTATTTATTGCTTAAACTCCTCCCAATTTTTTTTTCCTTTTTCATTTAGGCCTATAAAAGTTTTATTGTCTAAAAATTATTTTTTAGAAATATTATTTCACATCTATTCTCATTGACCATATTAACTGTTAATGTAAAATTAAAAAGGCATAATTGGTCAAAAGTCCAACTTTTTAAGATATTTATTGCTTAAAGTTTTTCCATATTTTTTTTTCTTTTTCTTTTAGGCCTATAAAGTTTTATTGTCTAAAGTCCATTTTTTTTAAAATTCATTTATTTTACAAATAAAATTGCCTTTAGGCGGCCAACTCTTTCCCAGTTGCTCCTCTTCACGCCAGCAACAACACTGGATCATTACGCTAGAAACAGCACTCAATTTCACCGATCAGATCCTCGCCATTGCCGGTACAACCAACGCAGAAGTTGATCTCTTTTTACGACAAGATTGCAGCCTACCCACCGCTAAATTAAAGGAATACGTGCACAGGACGTCATGCATAGCGATCAACAATGGATTGATAAAGATTTGGAGCAAATCGGCGGAGTTTAGTGAACTCGAAGCATCCTTTAGCTGCGATTAGCATAGACCTATACTGGCGAACTAGTTTGCAGTGGAATAATATCTAGGCATCTAGCGACTTCATTTTTCTGCAAATCTAATTTAGTCCATTCCGACGATATGCATTGGTTTCAATCTCTGGCAACACCCAGTCTCTCCTCTCTTTCTGTCTCTCCCTCTCTCTCTCTCTCTCTCTCTCTGGTTTTCTCTCATTTTTCTTCTCTCTCTCATCTTTCTTCTTTCTCCAACTATCTCTCTCTTGAACCTTGTCGGCAACCAGTGACTCTCCGGTGAATCCTATCCTCTCCTCCCCGGTCAACCTCACCTCCCACAAGCCCTCTTCCTTTTTGTCCTTTATTCTTCTTCAACTTTCTTTTTTAATTTTTTCAACATAATGAACTCGTTTTTCAACGTAATGAACTCATTTTCCAACTTAATGAACTCGGGATTCCGACGTAGTGAACTGCTGTTCTGGCGTAGTAAATTCGAGGTTCCGGCATAGTAAACCCAAGGTTCCAATGTCGTGAACTCGAGACTTAGGGATGTAGGTGACGTTGAAGGTTGTTAGGAATGAGGGATATTTTTGTCCAATTCATGCCAAAATTACTTTTGGCATGAAAGATCTTATAAAGGAGGACAATGGGCCAATTCCCCCATTTAAAAACTATTGTTTGAAATAGCGGTTTTTAAAAAAAAAAAAAAAAAAAAACTTAAAACCGTGTTTGAAGCAGCAGTTCTTTGGTGTGTTTATTTTTATTTTTTAATTAATTTTCTTTCTTATTTTTTTCTTGTATATCATATAATGATATATTATAATTTTCTAAACTTTCCAAAGAGGGGTGCCATTTTATTTTTTATTATCTATATAAAAAACTGATCATTCTATTAGATAGATTACTAATGAATTTTATTTTAACAAAAAATTACAGTGATCAAATGGTTGATTTTTGGGGGGAAAAAATAAAGAATGAAAAAATTGACTATTGGATTAGATAAATAGCTTCTTAATTTCATGTTCACAAAAAATCACAGTGATCAAATGGCTCTTTTTGAAAAAATCAATTGATAAAATTTTTTGATATTTAAAATATTACTACTTTTTCAATTAGTCTTTTTAGAAACTATCCATTGGATATCTAAGATTTTTATGAACATGAAATTCATAAGTAATTTATTGAATCAAACGATCAATTTTTAAAATATGTATATATTTGGTTATATAGAGGTCATTTTATGCAAAATTGCTTAAAGTATATTTTACTGTATGTTATATATATGATAAAGAAAAACTAAGAAAAAAAAATGCTGATTCAAACAGTGGTTTTAAGTTTTTTTTTCAAAAACTATTATTTCAAACAATGACTTTTAATTTTAATCGACACGTGGCGGTTAACTTGATAACGGGATTAGATATGGGATAATTATTTTTAAAAGAAGATAGATATAGAATAAACTTTTTCTAAAAGCTAGGTTACTTTTGAAAAAAACTTTTAGAAAAAGAAAAACTCAAGCTTCCTCTCCAGTCTACAACATGACACCAGCATGACTATTGTTGTACTTGCCGACGAGATCTATGCCGTCCTATGACTCGGTTATTGATTCTGTGATAATAACCGCTACTTCTTGTACAAGTGTACGGCTGTCATTCCAATTGAAACTTATAAATTAGGATAAAATTATTTAATGAAAAAAATACAATTTTGCTTCCGAAATATCACTGTGTTACACATTGTCTTTGATTTTAATTACAATTCATACTTCCTCTATAGTTTTAAAATACGATAAATAATATTCTTACATCCATTAACTAATCGTGGAATGAACAAATAATGATTGACAGATGTATTAAGAGTGAAATTATAAGAGGAC
Source organism: Hamamelis virginiana (assembly GCA_017140935.1). Taxonomy (NCBI): domain Eukaryota; kingdom Viridiplantae; phylum Streptophyta; class Magnoliopsida; order Saxifragales; family Hamamelidaceae; genus Hamamelis; species Hamamelis virginiana. The sequence continues at coordinate 1,469,360 of JAESVK010000506.1, read as the reverse complement.
ATACGGACGTAGTGATGAAGAATCTTATTTCTGCAATCAATTATAGATCTGTCAATTATTATTTGTTTTTTCACTGTTGGTCAACGAATGTAAGTGTTATTTGTCACATTTTAAAATTATAAGGGAACAATGTGTTGTAATTAAAATCATGGGCAAATATATAACACATTGGTAGTTTAAGGGGCAAAATGTATTTTTCCCTAATTTTAAATTTTATTTCATGTGTTTAGAATGATGCAATTAATTACTGCTTACTACTACTTTATTGTGGTATTTAAAGTACAGTCCGATCTTGCAGGATATTCTTACCTATTCAATATTAGTTTATTTTTATTGGAAAATGTATTTTGAAAAACTAATTAAATAATATTCTTATACATGTCATATCTGCTAAAAATTACAGGATTTATTGATCAATTTTCAAAATACATATTATTAAATAATTGTCATAACAAGGGGTGTGTGCGGGTCGGTGGGGTGGGTGAAGGGTAAAACCACCAACCAACCCGCCCTTAGTGGATGGCTAATTCTCTCACTCACCTACATCAATAACCGACAGGTTGATTGAATATATAGCAGATTTCAACCGGTGGGTTGTGCTGATTGAACGGGTGAAACATTACTATTTTTTTTTTACAAGCACCTAAAGTTTCTAAAACCTTTTTAACAAGCAAAAACACCTCAATTTCATATCTAACAATGCAATAGTGTGTTCTTTAATAATTAACTATTATCCAAACAATTCTTCCAACACTAATAAACTAAAATGCCAAAATATATTATCTCACAACAATAGAAGCTACTAACTAGATACATAATAATAAAGGTTCTTTGTTATTAAAAAAACCTTACAAACTAGCATATGGTTTCACATTCAAAATTGCAAGCATATCTAACAAAATAAGTGCATATTCAAATTATCATAATAAATATCTCTAAAGAAATACAAAATATTTAACTTGCAAGCATATCCAATTAAGGAAAAATATAAGGTAGTAATGAAATTTATTTTATATAAATATATTATTTATTTATATATAATTAGTTGGTGGGTGGGGTCGGGTTATCACCTTTATACCCGCTAACCGAACCAACCCGCCAAAAATCCATCAAATCCACCCAACCCACCCAACCATTATAACCACGGGGTGAGTGAGGTTGGGTCCGGCAAGTTGGATGGATTTTTGAACACCCCTAGTCACAACATCCAACAATAAATACTCTCTTAACTTTTCACAATTAGTATTTTGAAAATCGACTGTTGGATAATTGTAATTTTTTGCAAACGTGATATGCATTAGAAGATTGCATAATTTTTTGCAGACTATTGTATTAGTATTTTGAAAATCGACTGTTGGATCATTGTAGTTTTCTGCAGGCATGATATGCATAAGAAAATTGTCTAATCCAACGATCAATTTTTCAAAATACATATCCTATGACTCCCTATAGTGGTGGGCTAACAATAAGATAGGTATGTCCTTACTTGGTCATATTCAACTTTAAATAAATTAAAAAATAAATTTAATTAAATGTATTTCATGTATTACTTTTATTAAAGCATAGTAATATAAAGGATGGGATTTACAGGTAATTTCATCAATCTTTGGGGATTAGTTTAGGCCCAAAGCTCAATAAGTATAGGCCAGGATAGTCTCTCTCTGCGCGCGCACACACACACACAATAATTTTCTTATGAAAGACTTATTTATATGAGGATTTGAGTTTTTAGCCAATGTGAGATGAGTATTCAGGAAACTTGATGTTGGATTAGATATTCCTCCTATGCATGTCATGCATGCCAAAAATTATAGTGATTTGACTTTTGTTTACTAAAATGGAGACTGTGAAAATTGTGACAGTTGGATACTGTCATAGTTGTTCACCGTCTATATTTTAGAAACCGAGCATCACATCACAATGATTTTTGGTATGCAAGATATACATAGGAGAATATTCAACCTAACAGTTGATTTTTCGTAATACCCATCCTACATTGACCAATAAACCAAGTCCTCATATAAGTTATGTGAGGACTTCGGCATAAAAGACTATATAGGGCATTTTTAGCCATTGATTTTAAAGAGAATAATTTTAAAAGCCAATAAAAATAAATTAAATGTAATTTATATTTTAACCAAATTCTTCCTACAAGTTTTAATAAGAATTATAAATTCTACAAATTGATACGAAATTAAAATTTAAAAACAATTCCATTTTACTTTTTATGGGTAAGGCCTGTAGCTGAAGGCCTTTTCGGCCTGTTTTCAGTTTACAATAAACCTCAGCTCAAGATTGATCTGAGTAGGTTGAATTTTAGGTCCATGACCATTTATAGTCTAGCCCAGTTATGGGCAAGTGTGAGATTAATGGACTAAAATCAGACCCAACATGATGGCAATGATTTGGGCTCAAGCTGGGCTTCAAATGGCATCTCAAGGGAGCCCACATTCATACCAAAATCAAAAGGGAGGGGATGTTGACACAACCTTGAATTATAAGCCCACCCCCTCCAATTTTGATTTTTTACCTTTTTATGAAAAAATACATTGTTTTTAAGAAAACTAGCCGCTCTGTCCACTAGAAAACATCATTTTGAACAACTTTGTAGAATAAAGTTTTTCCAAAATCTATCATTTAAGCAGACTTTTTGATCATTTTATTATTTTTACAAAATATTTCGAAAAAAATGCCAAAAAGTCTGCTTAAATGATAGATTTTGGAAAAACTTTTTTCTACAAAGTTGTTCAAAATGATGTTTTCTAGTGGACTACGCGGCTAGTTTTCTTAAAAACAATGTATTTTTTCATAAAACGGTAAAAAATCAAAATTGGAGGGGGTGGCCTTATAATTCAAGGGTGTGTCAACATCCCCTCCCAAATCAAAATGAGTTAGGATAAAGGAGCAAGCACAATTGGGCAAGTCTAATCAATATGTATGATCAAAAGCAATTTAGGGTGGACTTTTTCTTTTTAACCCACAGTGGCATTTTTAATGTCAACGATTTTAAAAAAATCCCATCAAATGGTTATCATTGATGTGTTTCTTGTGGGCAATGCCATCAATATATATGGACCAAACTTCTTGGTTTGTGTAAGCTTACTTAGGAAGGTTTAATGATGACTGATTGAGAATTTTCTTTTTTACTAATGACTTGCCAAATTAGCATAATGGGTATCAATAAACAACAAAACTTTAAGAGAGAAGAAAAAAAACTTTTTCCTATGGAAAATGAGTCACAATTTTGAACTAATTCATCAACCCACTCAATGGGCCCTGTTAGTAGGACAAATTTGATGTAATTATCATATGCATCGGGTTCTCACATTGAGTGCAGTTGTACTCAAGACTTTGTTGTTGTGTTTGGTTACACATTACAAAAATATTGGAATCCCGTTAACGAGATTTCCATGCAGAAACATGGGATGGTGTGGGTCTCATCCCATCCCATATTTTGGCACGAAATTTCAATTGATGGGATCGCTAACACAGCTCTAAATATTAATAACACAGCTCAAAACAAATTTGAATGTAGCTTTTTGAAAAGGACTTCCAAAATTTCAACTATATATACTATGCCCAAATTTTAAAAAGATTTAATTTTAATTTTTAATATAAAATCTTAAACTATTGATGAAGGGGTTATATTTCAATAACTGAAAAATTAGAAAGGCCATTTTGTAATACGTCTAAAATAGAAGGGAATAAAGTTGAGTAAATAACAAATATTGGGGACAAAAATTAAAAAAGGGAAAGTGAGTTTGGTGGGTTCAGGTTGAGAAGTTGACCCAACAACCCAGGGGGGCAGTAACTATGAACACATATCTCACTAACATCACATCAATTTTCAATCTTTAATTTTCAATTTTCAAATATACCCCCGTGACGTCCGCCTACCGCGCCGCTTAGTCCACCGCCTATAGCCGGTTATATCCCATCCAATCCATTACCTTTGACTCCCGCCACTATCTTTCTCCCATCAATATTCCTACTACCCCACTTCCCATTAAAAGCGCGTGTCAAACATATTTAGGTACATTTCAATGTGTTTGTTGAAAAAAATATTAAAATTCACATGTTCTATAAAAGAATATTTGTTCAAAGTATTCCACAGTTCGGTTGGATTCAATTTTAAGAAATAGATGAATGATTTTAGACAGTTTAATAACATCTTAAATATGGACCGAATTGAGTTAAATCGGACTATATTATATTAATCGATTTGGTTTAATTCTTGATTTTAAAAAAATTACGGTATGATTGGAAAATTTGAAAATAAAATCAGGTTAAATTCAATTTCTTATAAATATATAATTTTTAAATAAACTAGTTGTATTCATACCTTATTTTATGTACTAAAATAAAATGGGATTTATCAACTAATCAATTTTTCATGCTTTTTCAATCAATCCCTTGGGAACAAAATTGTTTTGCTTTCTTTCTTTTGAACCCTAGAGAGAGAAGCTCTTTAAATTGTCTCATAAGTCGCATTGGTGTACAAAATTGAAGAATTAAAGCCAAAGTTTTTCAAATTAGGACAAGTAAACAAGGTAAAAAAAAATAGAAAAATCAATTTTGAAGAGTTCCTTGAAGTGCACAGCAAAAAATGGCTTTACGAGCTATTTCTTTTTGGCTTATGCTATTATGTGTAGAATCTTCCAAGAATTCATCATGCAAACAATTATTTTAAAATGAATTATGATATCGATCATATTATCATTACATGTTCTAGTCAAAATGGATAGTTCAATATGAATCAACACATATCAAAATATAGATTACATAAATCTTTGATTAGCATGCGTATGTTATTCTTGAAGAGTTTGATTTTTTGATTTTTCATTTTTTTAAAACTTGAAGAGCTTGATTAGGAAACGTATACGGTGAGAGTCTCTATTATATAGTTGAAGATAACTCGATCTGGTAAAGGAAGTCGATTATAGCTTTCTCCCAAATACAAATGTAGTGTTCGATTGGATCTTGATTTAAAAATGTACTAAACATGCAAACATGATCGAATAAATTAAGAATTTAGGCCAATCATCAAGTGGGTTTATCAAATAGATCAATTAATCAGAAATTTTATCATTTTTGTTTGTTTTTGAGAAATTAATAAATAAAAATTAACCTAACACCCAAAACTGCATTTTCTCATGGGCTACCGAAGAACCAACCTGACTAGTATCATTAATGTTTTAAGTTATTTTGAACTTATAATCTTTTTAAATATAAAATTTTCACACACTTATCATATATCATTAAACCATCTGTCATTAGAATATATTATTTATATTTATTTTCTTGCAATTTAATTAAAATTTTCTAAAGTTATAAAACTTGGAAAGTATTTAAAAGCAAAAATATGCAAAAATCATTAAAGTACTCCAAAACCCATTTTGGGATTTTTCAAATTATCAAGCAAATATACTTAAAAGGTCATCTCATATCCCTACAAAGTGCCAAGTTGGGCCACAAAAAGATTTGGTGGTCCATGAAGGGTGGAGCACATATGTCACTGCAAGATATATTAAGGCATGCGGGCACTATAAGTACACCTTTTCACTCATGTAACGCATGCTTTAGCCACGAAACTAAGCCATTGTGGTGCCTACCACCACCACCTGATGCATGCCAAGACACCATGCTTACAAATTCAATAATCCACAGTGATTGATCTGTGTGCCCCACGCGCACTCTGTGCACGTGGGGATTAGGATTTTTTCCTTGTCCTCGTTAGACCGCACCCAACATGTCCAGCTTCATTAATCCCCACCCCACCATCCCCACTATTGATTATATATATTTATTTTCTAGAGAGAGGTTAGAGAGAGAGAGAGTGACAAATTTAGGTATTGACAATGAGTCCTGTGATTAGTGAACTGTGAGGAGAGAGAGGACCGAAAGTCAGCTCTAGCGTCTCCGTTTTCAAATCACTCACCTCTGTTTTTGCCTAACAAATATATAAAATATGGGTATTTTTTCAAGAGTGAGAAACTATCCTTTTCTGTGATTCGGTAATGGTGTTTGGTCCCACTGTTTCTTTGATGTGATATAACTCTCCCCGCTTTCTCTAGCTCTTCTTTCACTTTGCTTCTTTCTCTAGATTCTGTATTCTGGTCTGTCAAAAACAAAAGAAAAAAACTTAGAGAGAGAGACGTCTAGTTTTGAAATTGGAGTAAGAGAGTCAGACCCACTTGTTGAAAAGTGACCACTATTGATGTTGGGTTCACAGGTGACTCTTCCTTCTCTTGCAAGTGATGAATAGTAAGTTTTAAGCTTTCGTTGTGGTGCTTTGGTTTACGGGTTTAGATTAGACTATAAAAGTTTATTTCTTTTTGTATGCTTCTTCAACTCTTCTTGTGTGGAGCTGCCTATTTCTGCTATTAATTTTGGTTCTTGGGATTTGATATTAGTTTCGGATCTCATTTTGTCTTACTGATAGTCGTTGCTTCGCATCCAAGCTGTTTGTATTTTTAGGAGGAATTTTTTGTGGTTTCTGAGGTGTTTTGGGATGTGGGTTTGAAGTCTCTTCATTTGGGTCTTCTTATTTCTCTCTATAAAGGGTGTTAGTGTTTGTTTAAACTATGTTAGATTGAACTAAGGTTCCGGGTTTCTTGATTTCTGTTCTACGGTGGTGACTGGGGATCTCAGTTGGTCTCACTGTTGGTGATTGTTGCTTCACTTGCAAGTTGCTATTTGGGTCTTTTTGTGGAAACTGAGGTGTTTTGGGGTGTGGGTTTAAGTTTCTTCTCTCTTTCTACAAGGGGCAGTGCTTGTTCAACAATAAGTGTTCTGGGTTTGGTGATTTATGGCCTAGGGATTTGATTTCACTTGGGGATTTGAAATCTCAACTGATACTGCTTGTGATTGTTGCTTCATTTGCAAGTTGGGTTCAGAGGTGTTCTTCATTTGGGTTTCTTTCTTACTTAGTTTCAAATTGAGCTAAGTTTATGGGGGCTTTGGCCTTGGTTTGAGTTGGGAATTTCCTTCGGTTTCAATTATGATAGTTCTGGAGTTTATTCCAATGACTTTCCTCAGATGGGTATTGTTGGTTTGCTTTGTTTGTTCATCTTTGGGTCTTGAAACCCTAAGCCAAACCTGTGATCCCAAAGATTTGCTGGCATTGAAGGAATTTGCAGGGAACCTCACAAATGGGTCTATTCTCTCAGCATGGTCAAATGAATCCATTTGCTGTCAGTGGGATGGTGTTACCTGTGAAAATGGTAAAAATGGAAGTAATAGTTCAGTTGCCAGTAGAGTGATTAAGTTGATTCTGCCCAGCAAAGGTCTGAAAGGGACGATTTCACGCTCTTTGGGTGATTTAGATCAGCTGAAATTACTTAATCTTTCATGCAATCATCTAGAAGGTGAATTGCCCGCTGAGCTTTCAAAGTTGCAGCTGCTGAAAATTCTTGATTTGAGCCATAACATACTAGCGGGACCCGTTTCTGGAGCTCTTTTGGGTCTGAAATCCATTCAATCACTTAATATTTCGAGCAATTCATTCAGAGAGGATTTGTTTGATCTTGGGCAATTTATGAATCTGTCTGTATTCAATGTAAGCAACAATTCATTCACTGGCCAAATCAATTCTCAAATCTGCAGTTCCTCTAATGGGATTCAGATTCTGGATTTGTCAATGAACCATTTCACGGGCGGGCTTGAAGGCTTAGACAATTGTAGCACATCTCTCCAGCAATTGCACGTCGATTCCAATTCGCTTTCAGGCCATCTTCCAGACTCTTTGTTCTCTCTGTCATCCTTGGAGCGGCTTTCAGTATCTGGTAATAACTTCTCCGGCGGCCTGTTGAGCAATAATCTGAGTAAGCTCTCTAGCCTTAAAACCTTAGTTTTGTTTGGAAACCGATTTTCAGGTCCTCTTCCAAATGTATTTGGGAACCTTACACAACTTGAACAGTTAATTGCACATTCAAATTCATTCTCCGGGCCGTTGCCTTCAACACTGTCATTATGCTCAAAGCTTCGTGTGCTTGATCTTCGGAACAATTCTCTGACGGGTCCTATTGATCTTAATTTCACTGGATTGCCCCATCTTTGTACACTTGATCTCGCCACTAATCATTTTTCTGGTGCACTTCCGGATACTATCTCTAGTTGTCGGGAATTGAAAATCTTGAGTCTGGCTAAGAATGAGTTACATGGGCAGCTCCCTGAAAATTTTGCAAACCTCACGTCCCTTTTGTTTCTCTCGTTGTCGAACAACAGTTTTGTGGACTTGTTTGGGGCATTATCTGTGCTTCAGAAGTGCAGAAATCTCACCACTCTTATTCTCACAAAGAATTTCCATGGTGAAGAAATTCCAAAAAATGTGAGTGGGTTTGAGAGCTTGATGATTTTAGCGCTTGGGAATTGCGCGCTCAAGGGTGAAATTCCCTTTTGGTTATCAAATTGCAGTAGGTTACGAGTCCTCGATTTATCGTGGAATCTCTTGAATGGCAGTATCCCTCCTTGGATTGGTCACTTGGAAAATCTGTTTTATTTGGACTTCTCGAATAACTCGCTCACCGGAGAAATCCCAAAGAGTTTGACAGAGCTAAAGAGCCTCATTTCTATGAATAGTAGTTCATCAGATCTTACCACTTCTGCTGGCATTCCACTATATGTAAAGAGAAATCAGAGTGCTAGTGGTCTTCAATACAACCAGGCCTCAAGTTTCCCACCATCAATATACTTGAGCAATAATAGGATTAATGGGACAATTTGGCCTGAGATTGGGCAATTGAAACAGCTCCATGTCCTAGATTTGAGCAGGAACAACATAACTGGAACCATTCCTGACTCCATTTCAGAGATGGGGAATTTGGAAAACTTGGATTTCTCATGCAACAATCTTTATGGATCAATCCCTTCATCGCTCAACAAGCTCACATTCCTGTCAAGGTTTAGTGTGGCATATAATCACTTGGAGGGAGCGATTCCTAGTGGGGGCCAGTTCTTAAGCTTTCCGAACTCAAGCTTTGAAGGGAACCCGGGACTTTGTGGGGAAATAGATTTTCCTTGTGAACAACACAATGTGGGGCTGAAACCTCAAATTCCATCTGGTTCGAACAGTAAATTTGGTCGAAGCAGCATCCTTGGAATAACAATCAGTATCGGAGTTGGGATTGCATTGCTCTTGGCAATTGTTCTGCTTAGAATGTCGAGGAAGGATGTGGGGGATCCAATTGATGATTTGGACGAGGAAATCAGCAGGCCTCACAGGTTATCTGAAGCGCTCGGGCCTTCTAAGTTGGTGCTCTTTCAGAATTCAGATTGCAAGGATCTCTCAGTTGGGGACTTATTGAAATCTACAAACAATTTCAACCAAGCAAACATAATTGGTTGTGGTGGATTTGGTCTGGTTTACAGAGCCAACCTTCCCAATGGCACAAAAGCTGCAATTAAGAGGCTTTCTGGGGATTGTGGGCAGGTGGAACGTGAATTCCGAGCTGAAGTGGAAGCACTCTCAAGAGCTCAGCACAAGAACCTTGTTTCTCTTCAAGGTTATTGCCGCCATGGTAATGACAGAATGTTAATTTACTCCTACATGGAGAATGGGAGCTTGGATTATTGGCTGCATGAGAGGGTCGATGGGGGTACATTTCTTAGGTGGGATGTAAGACTCAAGATAGCTCAAGGAGCAGGTCATGGGTTAGCATACTTGCACAAGGTTTGTGAGCCAAATATAGTTCATCGAGATGTAAAATCTAGCAACATTCTTTTGGACGGAAGATTTGAAGCTCATTTAGCTGATTTTGGTCTCTCAAGGTTACTTCGTCCTTATGATACTCATGTGACGACGGATTTGGTTGGGACGTTGGGGTACATTCCTCCCGAATATAGTCAGACATTAACGGCAACTTTCAGAGGCGATGTTTACAGCTTCGGTGTTGTTCTTCTTGAACTTCTTACTGGTAGGAGGCCTGTAGAAGTTTGCAAAGGGAAAAACTGCAGGGATTTGGTGTCTTGGGTGTTTCAGATGAAATCTGAGAAGAAGGAGGAGCAGATTATAGATTCATTAATTTGGGATAAGGATAATGAGAAGCAGTTTTTAGAGGTGCTTTGTATTGCCTGTAAATGCCTAGACCACGATCCAAGGCGGAGACCATCTATTGAACAAGTTGTTTCATGGCTTGATGGTGTTGGAACTGAGAGTGCTCAACAGTGAATTTCAACAGTTGGTTTCCTCTCAGCGGTGCCGTGTTTCCATCGGGATCCCAAAAGGGAAAGCATAACTGTAAAGCTACATGGTTTCAAGTTTCTATAAGGTTGGAGGGAGTCTTGATCAGGCAACTTTGGTTTTTTTATTAAAAAACAATCCTTTGGTACTGTATACTGACAAATACTTTGTATACATAGGCCATTTTGGCCATTTCTTCTACCTGAAATAAGCATTATAGAATGTTGAAATTTTTCTACAATTTTTTTCCCCCTGTATTGAAGGCCATTTCAGTGCCCTGTGAAAATGGAAGCCTTCCATCGTGCTATACATGGCAGTTGAAATTAGTTCAATATGTTCTTAGCATTTGAATGAATCTATTTTATCCGATGTATATGACTTTTTGAATTTTCATAAAATGATTTCAACTCAAATATTTACCATTATATGCAGTTCGGACTCTTTCAACCCTATCTCAATTCTGGTCTTGATTCATGCACAGATTAATGATTTCACTATCAATAGTTAAGGTTTCACTTCAGGAATTTGAATTACCTGGTACCTTATGACTGCAATCTGCACCATAATTTCTAATATTTCGTCCACTGATCCACATCACATCTTTAATGTTCAAGTCACCTATGAAGAATTGTCACCTTTGAGTTCATTCCTTATTTTGAATAAAGGCTTTGTTTAAAGTTGTTTTACCCATTCTTGCTTTACCCCTCCTTGCATTTGCATTTTTCCATTATGACAACTTCATATCTCCAGTTTGCAGAAGTCCAATGTCAAAACACCCAGAGCTCACTAGCACAGCAACAGATTCAATCCGCAAACCCAGTAAGGTATCCCTTCTTTAAATTGTCTTTTATTTTTCTTACAAGTCTCTGCATCTTATTCATTTTCGCGCTTGGCTAGAATTTTTATGGCATGAAACAAAGTCTAGAACTCAATTTTTATTTTTCTTTCCTTAAATTCTATTTTAATTATCGTTTCCTTCCGTGCAGTAGCTTGATTGGTAAGAAAGAAGAAGAAAAACCATTCATTGTTAGCTAAGGAAGATTATCCAAAATACTCGCGTAGTACTTATTTTTCTTCTTTTAGTTAGGTAACCGGAAAGAGGTCTAAGACAAGGTGATCCTCTTTTGACTTTATCTGCATGGGTTGGAACCCGCTAGTCGCATGACGCGACATCTTGATGTAAAATTCATTCACATCTTCTAAATGCCCATGATTCTTTAATTTTTTTTTCTTGAAACATATACCAACTTAAAGCTACCTTTTGAAAAGCAGGAGATTCCTTTAAGCTGATTGAAGAAGACACTTGGCAAAATATTTAAAAATAAATAAATTGTTATGATAAGCTTGAAACCCCAACAGATCAATATTGTATTGCTGTGATCAAGTTTGTAGAAATTGGGGGAAACATTTTCAAGGATCTTTCCTAAAAGTCATCCTAGTGTTTCAAAATATGTCCAAACTGTTCACAACAGTTAAAACAGTTTGATGGATCCATAATTAAATATGCTATTGAACATCTGTTTGGATGTTGGGAAAATTTTTGGGAATAAAAAACGGAGTTTGTAAAATTCTTCAACGAATTTAAAACAAAAGATTAGGGAATTTTAAATTCTGCGTTAATAGGTTTTTTATTTTTGTAAATTTCTCCTACAAGAGATTTTAAATAAACAACCTATCAATCTTGTATTATTGATACTGGATACCCATCACCAACATCCCACTGTTGTTACCACCACTGCCCCCATCACCACTGTCACCTTCCATCACAACCAACCATCCACCATTTCTGTTACCACTATCATCAATACTACACCGCTGCCACTCAACATTATCAAGCCCATTTGTTAATACTAGGATAACTAGGTGTTTTTTTTTTTTTTTTTGGGGGGGGGGGGGGGGGGTTTAAAAGATAATTAAAGGGGTGCTTACCCATAGGTTCTATTTATAAGTTTTGTTTACTAAAAAATCCCGCCATCTTTTCACTTTACCCAAAAATCTTTTTTAATAAGAAACACATCAGTTTGTTCTTTGATTTTACAGAAATTGATTATTTTGCAGAAAAGTGATGTATAAATCAGTTTTTGGGAAGTACTCGGAAAACTGATGCATATATCAGTTTTTAACTCTTATTATTATTTTCTTCATTGGTAGACTAGTGTTGTAGGAGCATGCATGCTAAAAGAATGGTGGGCCGAACTTGGGTTGTTAAATTCTAATTCAGAGGTGACCCAAATATGACCATCAGTTTAAGGCTGAGCCCAAAAGAGGTTAGCTTGGTACTAGGGCCCGGTTTAGCTTGATCCTGGATGGTTCATCATAAGTCAACTTAGACCCGGACACTGATGGGTGTTGTGGCCTGTAAAGTTGTACAAATAAATAAGTAATTTTCCTTTTCAAACGAGGCTAGGCCCACCGCGTTCCATAAGTTAATTTGCTTAAGTTCCCATGGCATGTCAGCAAAATGGAGTACCTCATTTGCTGGACCAATCACTCCAGACCCAAATCTAGCACAACCCAATCCATACTACTGTCAACTGATGTATTTCTCTCTCTCTCTCTCTCTCTCTCTCTCTCTCTCATTTTCTTTAGGGAAATTCACTTGGGCTCATGAGTTGCACAACAGTATTACCTTCCTTTTTTTCTTTAAAATCTTTTAATCCTAATGAAGGTGAAATTCGATCCCACTTTTATGGTATAACCATTAGAAGCTTTACCAATAAGCTAGCTAACACTTTTGGATTTCTTTTATCTTTGGTTTGTCAAACTGTGATAAAAAAGTCCTTCAAATTGTGTCTTAATAGTCAATTTTGGAGAAAGTTCTTATATCCGAACACATGAAAGTACTTCGATATTCATTTCTTAGCATTAGATTGTGTTTAGAATAAGGATAAATTAAAACCGTTTGGCCAAAACAAAAACAAAAGGCTATAAAAAGTGGCCTCTCATAAGTGTATTGATAAGATTTTTTTCAGGTAATAAATCCCAAGACATGTGCCCTACCATTGGACTAAGGACTTCACTAGGGTTTCATAAAAAAAAAATTCATATTAATTATAGGGGATTTTGCTTATTCCTAAAGATTAATTTGGACGCAAACATTAAACAATAAATATAATATCAATCTGCAATATTGAATTGCATGTTCAAAATGCCATGAACCTTGAGAGGAGAAGTTTTTTTTTTTTTCAACGGTCAGGGTGTTCGATCAGTTTGCGCGCACCTCGACTAAATCCCTCTCCGAGCGATCTTAAGGGTGCACTCCCCCACATCGGCCTGATGCATTCAGGAATTAATTCCTAAAGTGCTCTCCATGGGAATCGAACCCTAGTTGATGAGATAGAGTTGATGAGATAGAGGAGCTCTCCTCCTACCAACTAGACTAACTCCCTTGGGTGGGAGGAGAACTTGTTGTAAGAGGGGAAAGGGCACCCTCATGGTAGCCAAACTCAGTTGTATCTAATAAAAATTCAGGGAAGAGAGAGAGAGAGAGAGAGAAACAATCTAAAATCATTGTCTCTTTCAATTCGAAAAGATACTTGGCCCGAATCTAATCCGCTGTCAAATCCTTGCCCAAAAATCACTGCAAATTGGAAGAGGAAGATGATATAAAGTGCCATAAAAGAAGAAGCCTGCAGGAAGAGATGCACTCAAAACTAGATATCAGAATATGTAACCCAAAAGTTCCCAAAAGAAGATAAGTGCAGCATCTTCAATTCATTATCCACTCCATGCGTGGGATGTTTTGGTCCTGTATGTTTCTGTCTAATTGGCTCAGTGGAGAACATGAATTTTGATTAAGTTGTTCATATCTCTCACTATATGGGATGAGATTCTGGATTTCATTTCTCATAGTCATGATAAGATTTTTGATCCATATATTTGTTACTCCTCTCCATTAACAACTAATCACTAACCAGGGGCGGAGCTACATTTGGGTTGGGGGCTGGGGAGCCCTCCCCAAACTTGCAAATTTTTTTTTTTAGAATTCTTAATTTTAGATGCCAGTTCATAAAACTAGCCGTTGGATTAGATGCTCATCTTCTGTATGTCATGCCTGCAAAAAATCACAGTGATCCAACGGTTGATTTTTGAAAAATGTCATTGTGAAAATATGCAACTTATTTATTCTTCAAAATATCACAATTTTTTTAACGTTAGTTTTTTTAAAAATCAACCGTCGGATCACTGTGATTTTTTGCAAGTATGACATATAGAAGATGTGCATCTAATCCAATGGTCAATTTTATAATATGTCATCTAAAATTAGCCATATGGAGGCGACTTGACGCAAAGTTGCGTCAAGCTGGCCTGATAATAGCACAACTGTATATCTGTGTATGTATCTACATACATATGTGTGAGAGTGTGTATGTGTGTTTGGTGCTTATTCATTCTTTATCCTAGCCCAGCATAATACTAAATCCTGTCTCTGCCCCTGTCACTAACCATATATACTGATGGATATCATGATATCATCTCTGGCAAAAAATAAATAAATAAGAGACTTGGTCAAGGAAATGAAAACTTGGATCTTTTTTAACACATTGATGGAGGTTGATTATAGTGCTAGGGATAAGGGGGGGAAAAACGACAGTTGTAAGATGCCAAGTCTTCCCTTCCAAATGGAGCCCAATCTGGTGAATATGTAATAGTAATATGTGTGTATATTATATTGAACAAATTCATTCTAGATATGAAATGATAATTCGATATAAGAAATTTAATTCCTGATCAATGCCGCTTATCAATTGTTTTGGATAGTATTGTATTCAAAGGCATACTTATTTAGCGCTTAATTTTGATATCTATGTTTTTTTTTTTTTTTTTTTTGCTATACAGGTATCCTGGGTCAGCTTGCGTGTACCAGACTAAGTCCTGCACTCAAACAAGGCTTACGCCTTGAGGTCCGTGGCTCCGAATGTTAGTAACTAGTGGGAGTCGAACATGGGACCAATGAACTTAGTACCCCCTCAGCCCTACTTGCTTTGCCACTAAACGACTCACCCTAGGGTTGATACTTATGTCTCAAGAAGTAGAATGTGATAAATTTAACTTTTTCCGTTAAATTAGTTAGTAGCTGAATTTTTCTAGATGTTAATTGAGGTAGAGTAGCCTTGCTCATGATCGATAATTTATCAAGTAAAAAAATGTTCGAATATCTCATTAATTAAAAAATAAACAACTAAAAAAAAAAAAGATAATAACCATTCATCATTATTGAAGGGTCCGATAATTATATGAGAGATGAAGGTGATCGAAAAGACTTGAATCTAGGATTTTTCCCAAAAATAGGTGCTTTGAGACCATGTGAAAAACCAAAATTCAATTCAAAAACCTCTGTTTCCAAATTTAAGTCTTTAGAATTTATTAACCGATCTTGGATGGTGTGAGAAACTGATGTAAGGTAAATTTCTAATACTCTCCCTCAAATAAAGTCCGAGATATTTTAAGATATTTTAAGATCTAGTGGTACTCTAACAAAGATAAAAGTAGATGATATAATACATCCATATATACATTGAACCCTACTATGAATTCAAAATCCAGTAAAAATCCAAAAGAAACAGAGAAAGCAGGGACTAAAAATTAAAGAACCAACTAGCTAAGACGTGCTATATATAGGGCACTATGCTACGTACACTGCACCTCCAGCTCAAAGTAATCACCAATTTTGTGGAACATTGTACTTTAAAGGATTCACTTCAAAACTGAATTGTCCCTCTCAAGCCTCTCCATACAATAACAACAACTTTATAAGGCTTTTACACCAGTCTTTTGTCTTCTCTTCCTTCATCTTTCCCTTTTATTCATTCCAATTTACCAAATCTGATCATATTAACACCTGAAAGAGTGAAAGTATTGAGGGTTG
>JAESVK010000506.1:1436167-1452472 GCA_017140935.1 Hamamelis virginiana | reverse complement strand
TTTTTTTTTTTTTTTTTTTTTTTTTTTTGCTATACAGGTATCCTGGGTCAGCTTGCGTGTACCAGACTAAGTCCTGCACTCAAACAAGGCTTACGCCTTGAGGTCCGTGGCTCCGAATGTTAGTAACTAGTGGGAGTCGAACATGGGACCAATGAACTTAGTACCCCCTCAGCCCTACCTGCTTTGCCACTAAACGACTCACCCTAGGGTTGATACTTATGTCTCAAGAAGTAGAATGTGATAAATTTAACTTTTTCCGTTAAATTAGTTAGTAGCTGAATTTTTCTAGATGTTAATTGAGGTAGAGTAGCCTTGCTCATGATCGATAATTTATCAAGTAAAAAAATGTTCGAATATCTCATTAATTAAAAAATAAACAACTAAAAAAAAAAAAAGATAATAACCATTCATCATTATTGAAGGGTCCGATAATTATAGAGAGATGAAGGTGATCGAAAAGACTTGAATCTAGGATTTTTCCCAAAAATAGGTGCTTTGAGACCATGTGAAAAACCAAAATTCAATTCAAAAACCTCTGTTTCCAAATTTAAGTCTTTAGAATTTATTAACCGATCTTGGGTGGTGTGAGAAACTGATGTAAGACAAATTTCTAATACTCTCCCTCAAGTAAAGTCCGAGATATTTTAAGATATTTTAAGATCTAGTGGTACTCTAACAAAGATAAAAGTAGATGATATAATACATCCATATATACATTGAACCCTACTATGAATTCAAAATCCAGTAAAAATCCAAAAGAAACAGAGAAAGCAGGGACTAAAAATTAAAGAACCAACTAGCTAAGACGTGCTATATATAGGGCACTATGCTACGTACACTGCACCTCCAGCTCAAAGTAATCACCAATTTTGTGGAACATTGTACTTTAAAGGATTCACTTCAAAACTGAATTGTCCCTCTCAAGCCTCTCCATACAATAACAACAACTTTATAAGGCTTTTACACCAGTCTTTTGTCTTCTCTTCCTTCATCTTTCCCTTTTATTCATTCCAATTTACCAAATCTGATCATATTAACACCTGAAAGAGTGAAAGTATTGAGGGTTGTAACTCACCGACCAAACTGTTAAAAATCAGGATTTAACTCAATAACTTAAGTTACTAAGTGGAGGGTTTCTAGAACTTATTAATCAAATTTGGGTCTTGTGAGAAACCGATGTGGGACAAATCTTTCAACACAAACTATATATATATATATATATATATATATATATATATATATAGGGTCAAGTTCCTCTTACACCCTATTTTGACACTTATATTGACACCTCGTTTTCAAAATACTATCTATGATATATATTTTGACGAATCGACCGTTGGATTCAATACATTTCGTATGTATATAATATATACCAAAAATCATTGTGATCCAACGGTTATATTTTAAGAAATGTTACTATAAAAAATTATTATGTTTTTAATTAATAAAAAAAATAATAGTTCTTCAAAATGATATTTTTCAAAAACTAACCGTTGGATCACTCCGATTTTTTTTATACATGACAAACATAAGATAAGTATCTAATCTAACGGTCGGTTACTCAAAATATTCGATTTACAATGGTATTTGAAAATGAGGTGTAAACATAGGTGTCAAAATAGGATGTAAGGGGAACCTGTCCCATATATATATATACAAAAATGATACAGTCAGGCTGACTACCATCAGGTTGCATCCGGTCACCCCATTTGAAAAAAAATTGGAATTCAAAGAATAAAAAAAAACAGTTTTTTTCCAGTTTTTTTCAAAATCAGTTTTCTCAGAAACCAACCGTCGGATCACTGTGATTTTTTGTAGGCACGACAAGCATTGCATGAATAGGAAATCCAACGGTCGAAATGTGAAACCGTGACCTGCATCACCCCCTAAATGGGGGTGACCGGATGCAGCCTGATGGTAGCCAGCCTGACTGTATCATATATATATATATATTTGTTAGTAGTTGATTAACTAAAGTTAGTTCTCATTAGAACACGAGTTTTGGATAAAAGTGACCCGCATGATGCGCGGCGGGGGAAAGGTTTAGGCAGTGAAAAAATAAAAAATTTAATTGAAAAATATTTTCATAAACAATTGTTTGGAACATTATAATGATCAATTATTTTCAAAATATTAATATCATAATTAGCTATCATTGTAGTGAATTTTATAATAAAATGTCAATTTTCAATACATAAAGCCAATTCTTCTATAAACTTCTTAGCTTCTTACTCTTCCATCATTCCAACCCTTACTAATATTGAAAATGATAGAACCACCGACTCGAACCCAATTATAATGGATGGATTTGAGCAATTCAATACGCAACTCAAAATAAAACCCTAACTTGTGGCCAACCATTTTAACTACGATGAATCAATTAAGTTACCCATAATCAATTTTCTTTTAAATACAAACCTAATTATTAGGAATAATTTATCCAAGTCTATCTTTAATGAGGTTATTTTAAATTTACGAAAAATTATAGTTTAATCTCTTCAACTATCACTTATTCGAACATTGCACCCGTATAATTTTAATTCAAACGTACATTTTAATCTAAATAGTTTTCATTTGTGACACTTTTTTACTTTTTATAAGTCTGTCATTTGATTTTTTGATCAAAAATAGTGCTAAACTCATTATACTTGCCTGAAGTATTTATCCCAAAATACTAATATATCTACAAGTATTTCAGTGAAATTTCAAGGTTTTTGTCAGTAAATTTTAATTCTTATAATTTATTTTCTTCATATGGTAAATAATTCATATATTTAAAAAAAGAAAAATACTATATCACCCGACAATTTAACCCAAAATTAAAAACTGTCCTATTTTGAGTGGTGGGTCTCTTATTTTAAACTGCTATCCTATTTTTTACACACCACTCAAACCATGACACGTTATGATAATTTTTAATTTCGGATTAAAGTGCCGGGTGACGTAGACTTATTATTAAAAAAATCATAAAATTATTGTTTTACTTATTTATTTATAATGGGTGTTTTAGAATGAGGTGGCACTGTACATATTTTGTGACGTAGACAGTGCATACAAATTTTTATGTGTGAGCGGTGAACGACCTTCACACACCCGTGTAACTGTGGAGGTGACACTGTCCTGCTGCAGTCTGAACATTAATATTTTCCAATTATAAATTAATTCTCGATCCACCCACTCTATTTTAGGTGGGTAAATGCTCTCCTTCGGTCCTTCCCATGCTTCCCACGCGTGAATAATGGAACATTTTGTACCCATATATGACCTGAATCTCAGCTACTGGACCATCTCATGCACTAATGATTGAGCATGGTTAATAAAATGATTTTGGGAAAATTATGATTAATATAATTTAAGACAGCTTCTAATTTAAGACAAAACATAATTTTTGGCGATCAATTTTCTTAAATACTCATCTTACATTGGCTAAAGGTTCACATCCTTATAAGAAAATTATTATGTTTTGTAATACTCTTTGCAATGGTAAAAGTTATAATTAAAAGTCAAATAAATTATCAATGCAATAAAGAAATTAAAAATTAATTTAAAAAAATAAAATTAAATAAATAGAGAAAATTATCCAAAAGTCCCATTTTGAGTTCTTTTTTATCCAAAAATCTCATTATCTATTCACTTTAACCAAAAGTCTAAATTTAAGTTTTATTTTACCCAAAAGTCCCATTATAAAAGTAAAACTTAAAGTAAAAATTTAAACTTTTAATGAGCCACAAATTAGTATCCTTATACGGAGTAATATATAAAAAATATATTACTTTTAACTTTTTAAAATATACATTTTCTCTTATGAATCATATAAAATTATAATTTAGTCACAAATCAATTAATTTAGTAAATAATAATTATGATATATAAAAAAACTATATTTATATTATTAATTATCTATTAGGGACATGTTTCATTTATACATATTTTTACACATAGTTCACAAAATTTAATATGAAAGTTAAATTTTGAAAAATCTATTGTTGGATTAGATACCCTTTATATATATATATATATATATCATTGTGACCAAAAATCATATTAACTGGACAGTAGTAGCCATCGATTCATAAAGTCACATTTCTAATCAATAAAAATAGAAAAATACAATAGCACCAGACACTCAAACCACGACACGTAAAGGTGGTTTTTAATTTCGGGTAAAAGTGTCGGGTGATATAGAATTGTTGTAAAAAAAATATCATAATTTTCTACAGCTATAAATGAAACAGTTCTTAATTTTCTGAACGATTTAATATTTCATACACATGCGTATGAGAAGAATATTTAATCCAACCATGGATTTTCCAAGATATAACTCTCATAAACCATTCGTAGAAATATGTCTAAACGTACCTCTCTCAGTATATTATGGGCTAATTTGAGTCTTAAAGAACTAATTTATGGGCCTTAAACAAATTAGATGAAGAGTTAAAAGATATGCTTAAGCTTAACTCTTTTATGAACCAAATCCAAATTCTAAAGTTGAACTTCGCCCATTCAATTATTGAAAAAGACCGAGTGAGCTTTTACCAAACTTATTTGCGAATAATCACGAAAAAACTTATTATGAAAGACAATTATGGAATGGACAGAGTTCTAATTCTATCTACCATGTCCAAAAAGGAAAGAAAAAACCGGAGTGAGAGAGAGGGATGATTACCACGCCACTATTCCACACACCTTACATACTGACACACAGGAAAAAAATGGAGCTTGTGGTCCTCACACCCTTCGCACCGCTCCTTTTTAACCTTTTTCGCCACACCCCTTTCACTGCCCCCAACACCTCCCTTCCCACAAACTTGCTTTAATTCACGAACTTTCATTCCATCAACATGGACGATGGCTCCAAATCCCACAATGGAAAGCGAGCATTTCAACAAGAAGCACCAAAGAAGCACCCCATTATCGAAGACAACGAGAGCGACGATGTGGAAGAAGAAGAAGAAGAAGACGACAGTGGTGAAATGGATGGTGGTGATGGCTGTAAGAAGAAGAGAGGCGGTTTTAGGAGAGGCTGTGGTGGTGGTGCGGTGGTGGCGCCGCCCCGTTGTCAGGGGGACAAGTGTGGAGCTGATTTGAGAGATGCGAAACGGTACCATAGGCGTCATAAGGTGTGTGAGATTCATGCTAGGGCACCGGTTGTGGTTGTTAGTGGACTGCAGCAGAGGTTTTGTCAGCAATGCAGCAGGTCTTGAACTTGGGAACCCTAGTTTTATTTTTTAAAATTAAATTTATTTCTTTGTTTCTGATTGTTCTCTTATTGTCAGATTTGCAGGGTTAAAACATAAAACTAGTACAGAAAATTTATTTGAAAATATGTTTTTAAAAACTGTTTTTTAAAAGTAGTAAAATTTGAGGAAACATTAAATAGGGTGATGTTTTCGATTTTCTGTTTTCTATTCACGTAGATTGAAATTATATGTTCTCACTTGCATCTGACTTACCCAAAAAACGAAATTATTTGTTCTAAAAATGTTTTAGCCGTTTTTGAAAATACATTTGTGAGAGATATTTTATAAGAACATAACCAAACAAATCTTCTGGGCTTATTCGGTTACGCTACATGATTTTTGCTTCCGGTCTCTACTTTCTATTGTCTTTTGTTCGGTGTTTCCCTTTGTTGTTATTTGCTGTTGGGCCCATTTGCCATTTTATCCAAAATAAAAAAAACACAACTCGTACATTTTACGGAAGTTTCTTTGTTTTTTGCTTTTGAAAACAGAAATTATATTTTTAAAAGAATGGGACACGAGTTTATATGATTTTGTTTTTTTTGAAAAAATTAGTACCATTTTGGTGGTGTTTCCTCCTTTTTGTTTCCGTTTTTTCGTTTTTCGCTTTGTGATTTATGTCTTCATGCCCCATAATTTTAATTTGTTATTAAAAAACTCCCATGCGAACAAAACGTTTTCTAGAATTCTAGTTCTACTATGTTTCTGCTTTTTTGGTTTCCTAAACCAAAAAGTGCATCCAAACGAGTTCTTAGTTTTGAATTCTTTCATTTTTTATTTTTGAAAAAATTCAACTTTTTCTAACATTATACAAGGATAAGGTGAACTTTTTCATTTTTCAAATCAGCAAAACAACAGAAGATATTGGTTTGCAATTACATTTTCTTTCACTTTCTTCCAATTTCTCTGCAACCAAACGGAGGTTAATAACTTTCAGTAACTTAGTTGGGTTGGTTTATGAATGCTGAATTTTGATAATAAATGGTTAGTTAGCAAAATGGAAATAATTTTCTTGGTAAAATAACAAAAATACAACGGGCCCTCTAAATAATTGCAATTATAGTCAAGGACGGACCTATCACCTATGTGGAGACAAAAGGGGACCATGGCCATCCATTTATTTCTACTGCAAGGAAAAAATTATTACACTTTACAAATTTTATAGTCTTCCATACATGCATGGGTTTGTGCAGGTTTCATGAATTATTGGAGTTCGACGAGGCCAAAAAGAGTTGTCGCCGACGTTTGGCCGGACACAACGAGCGTCGCCGGAAGAGCTCATCTGAACTTAATGGAGAAGGGTCAAGCCGCAGAGGGGCAAATCCTCAGTTGAAGGAAAGCCAGTGTAGGCAGGCTGATGAAAGAGGCAGAGTTCAGATAAAAATCCCAGAGAATTCCGCTTGCAAACATTTCCAGATCAGATAAGATCTAACTGCGCTATTTGCTCTCCACCATGCTCCCTCTCTTCTGTCATCGTCCCTATTGCTTCTTTTATGTCATGCCCTCTTATATTTCTCTGCTATTATGTAGGAATTGTGTCTAGATCACATGCAGATGACTCTATCTGTGTAAATATTGTGGTGTACTAGCGTGTAAGACTATTTTGCAGTGCCATTATCTGGTGCATCAGTAAAAATCTCAAGTTATCAAGCGTAAATGTGCAAATTCGACCCATTTGTACATTATCAAAACTCTATCTTCCCAAAATAATGCTTTGGTGGGAGGGGTGAGGTTGGTATAGTTCTAAGTTTAAATCTTTGATATTGCATAAAATGGCTACGTGCAAGACTATGGTGTGTGAATTAGGCCTTTGGAATTAATCTGTGCTATATGTTGTTTATGATTGTATCTTTAATTCTTTATGTATACCTATAATGATTAGTTGCCCTTACATTTATCTCAAAAAACTTTAGCTGCTGTGGTAATTGTCTTGTAAGGCCTACCCTTAACCTCCACCAGCATCAGAATGACAATTTGTTGGGGCATACCCAGTCTCTGTTTGGTCCCAATATTTGTGAGAATTGCATCATTTTCCTATTTGAGTTTTTGTTTTTATTGATTTGGTTGTTGGAATTGATTTTTTTTACAATTTACATTGTATTAAAGGTATAAATCTATCTCCTTGAATAGAACCATTTAAAACATTAGAACCATCATCATAATTAGTGTTATAAGATTAATTTTTAAAATTTTGTGAAATGCTTCCATTTAAAAACCTGTCTATTGAACAATCAAGTATTGGCCATTTCTGGACCAAAGTTCAACCAGACATGTAAGTGACCTTACTGTCCTATTGCCAAACAGGTTCTAACTTTGACAACATGATCCCAACTGAACACATCCAATTCAAATTATCCTTCTTCCACACCATTATATTTTCCGACCAGCAATGAAATCAGGATCAGGCTGCTACCAATTCTCAAACAAACTGAATCCACAAGCATCCATAATCAAATAAAAAGAAAGTCTCCTAAGTTTTTCTACCTTCATTACATATCCAAATCACAATGCGGTTCCTATGATGAGTTTGGGTAAAGAGAAATTGTTCTTCACTCGAGAAAAGTACTCTTCATTGGGTTGTAGGGGGCTTTGAGACGTCCTTATGACGGACCAAATACTCCCCAAACTTATACATTTTCCTTGCATCTCCAGAATCGATGAGAGAAAAACGTTTACAAGCTTTGGACACACATAAGTAAAACAGAACCTTTGTTTTTTTACGAACAGAAGTGAGAATGGAAAAACCAGAGGAAGGATCACTGAAATCTCACAACTATGCAGGAGATGTCATCTGAGCTCTTCCTAGAAAGTGCCTCTTCGGTAAGGTGTGTTGCCGCCGCTCGAGCATCCTTTATGTTCTTGATAGAGTCCACAACTTCTTGGTTTGACATCACCTGGCATAATAAGATTAAACAACAAATTTCAAACCATTCAAAGTACAGCATAGTAAAAGAAAATGGAGTGAAAGGAGAAAGGGGTCAAGATTGGGGTGTGATTGAAAGCATCTTCAAGAACTAATGACTTCTATCCACAATGCCAAAAGTTCTACATCATTCCCATACGTAATTAATATTACACTCTTTCTTAAATTTAGCATTTTATATGCACCCTTAATATTCTGCTTCCCCCCCCAAAACACAAAAAAAAAAAAAAAAAAAAAACCAACCCACGCACCCACCGACACTTCAGTGTGATGCATATTTTGCCACAAAATGAAGAACAAAACATAATTAAAGCCTTAAAGGTATGCCGCGTAGTGTTACCAAATTGGAACAAGACCAACCTTCCATAATCCATCACTTGCCAAGACAATGAACTCTGTATCACCATCTATCATCTCCACCATCACATCTGGTTCTGAACTGAGATGCTCTTTTAAGCTCTTGTCACCAAATGCTCTAGCCACTGCCAACTGTCCATCAACACGTGGTACATCCCCTAAATTCACCACAAAGATGTTATATTACATAAGGATAGATGAAGAAGGGAAGAGAAAGCGAACAGCAAGAGAGAGAGAGGGGGGGTGTCATCACTGAGGACAGGTGATGAATGATCGATGATGGGTGAAAACGGGGAAAAAGGACCAATGAATAACAGAAATTCACGAATAAACAATTTGCATTATTCGAGAAATTATTCAACTCTACAGTCTTCTATGATTACCGAGGGAAGGAGTTACACTTTGATTGCTCAAACCCAACCCAAAATACATTACCATAAGATATCAATTCTATTCACCAATGGGGTTTCTGGATGCCACATAGAAGTTGAATCATTTAAGTGAACTTGCTTGATTGTTAAAAAAATATACTCGTTTAAATGCAATAAAAACCAAGGTAGACTCATTGCAAAATCTATGAAAAACATGATGTAATGGTATAACTTGAATGTGGCATTCAGACACCCTCAGAGAAATTTTAGTTTAAATTTGAAAACTTCTGTTACCTGGAAAATTCGATACAAAACCACCTCTGTTCTCAATGGTCTTCCGTTCGCTGCTCGGCTCATGATCAACTGATAGTTGTTTAGCCACACCATTCGTGCAGATGATAGCCCTAGAATCCCCAACATTGGCCACTACCAGCTTCTGACAATTAATCAATATTGCTGTAACTGCAGTTGAACCCCCTCTGCCCAGATCAGCTGCTTTCTCCAAAATGTTAGTATCAGTTATATGATATGCTTTCCTGACCGCATTCTCCGGTTCAGTCCAGAAGTCAGGCTACATGCAAAAAGAAAAAACATGCTAAGACTGATTTCTATCATATTTTGAAGACCAACCAAAAAGGAAAGGAGGAAAAAAGAAAAGAAGAAACATTTAATTAAACAATTAGAAAAAAGGGGATGAAGCCTAACCGAAGTTTTAACACTACAGGAAATTCATGAGAAAGCCATTCCAAAGAAATGACATAAGATCCAGATAGCATACGTTACCTCATTCAAAATATTTTCGAACAAATGAGACTTCAAATAATCAGGAATAACATGGCTCAAATGTCCATCAAATATTGCAAAGAGACCAAGCTCATTGTGGTCGACTTGCTTAAATTCTGCAAAAACATAGTCCTCCATGGCATGGTTTGATTTTCCTTTTACCAAGTGAAAACCATGTGTTATGTTCTTTGACATCTTACTCTTCCCTTTTCCAGTGTCAGGTGCAGATGAACTTAATCCAACTTTTTCCTGCAATAGGTATATGCAAATTCACAGAGCTTAACAAACCGGTGAAAACATGCTCAAACATAACCAACATTCATAGAGGTCCAGTAAACATCCTTACTGAAAATCCCAGATCAATAAAGATAATCATATGATACACAGTCGCGCATTATATACAATCTACCAATGCCTAGCCCAAATTACTATAACTCGGCCTATTATATACTTCTAACCAGACTGCATTAAAACAACAGGGTGGCAGGGCAGCACAACAATAAACAGAACATGCTGCTGCTTTGCACCTTTCTATCAATCACAATGCGGTAATATTACAGAGATGGAAAGCATAGAGGAAATATTCTAGTTAGATAAGTGTACATGATATGACAGAGCGATAGGAAAACTATACTTGAGTTTTTTAAGAGATTACGAGTGAAGATGCATGAATTGAATCCTCCCATGGATTTGAAGAAAACATAATATCAAAATTTCGGGTAAGAAATCAAAATTAGATATCTTAGAATATGATGAATTGTTGTATTCCTGTCTCAATGATTAAAATTTAAAAGCATTAGATATTTGCATAGACGTAGCTGATTAAGGGCAAGTGAGGGCAACTGCCCTCACTGATTTTTTGAAAAAAAAAAAAAAAAATTCTTTTAAATCTCTCCAATACAGCTGTGTCTAGAGTCTCCCCAGTTACCAAGAGACTGACCGCCTGTTTTGTTTTCCCCAAATAAAATAAAATCTAATTTTTTGGGACTTTGGCTGAGATTCTAGAAAAGAGCTATCTTGACGATATTGAAGAGATCTCCCTTGCGAACAACGGAACAGGTGAGTGCTTTCTCTCTCTCTCTCTATATATATAGGTATCCTATTACTCCTGTATGGTTGCATGTATGTTTGAGACCACCATCAATGGCTACCCAAGATTATTAATGCTTTTATTTTATGGGTTTTGCACTTTTGCTTCTCTTTAATGTGGGATTCACCTACCATGTTAATGTTTTATTAATTCTTTAAAGAAAATAAGAGGAAAAAACATGAATAATAGAAGTTTATTCAAGCTTTGAGCCGCTCATCAATGGCGGAGTGAGATTGAGTTTATTAGTTATGTGCATTTCTATAGATCTGATCCTTGAAACAATTTTTTTTTTATGAGTAAATATTTGATTTTTAACCTCCATGTAAAATTTGGTGAATTTTCATGAGCTCCTTCATTTACTCTGATTTATGGTATTTTGGGTGTACAAAAGTTATAGAAAATGGTATGATGTTCTAATTAAAAAAAAAATAAAGAACCGAGTCTTGTATATGTTTTAGATATGGATATTAGAAGAATAATGGTGAAGAAAATCAATGAAAAGAGTTAGAAAGGAGTGAGAAAGTGAAGAGTGAAGGAGAGCTATAACCTCGAGGTTGAGAATAAATTCCTAGGCCATGTAGAACTTGGTTGGATTGTATTTATAGTCTTAAAAAGGCTTTCTTGTTAAAGATATTGGGAGGAGGCTATTAATTTTATTTTATATTATATGAATCAATTTGGATCATGGGATGCACTAACATAATTATATTACAATTTTAAAATAGCTACCCCCTGACGCCCTGTTTCACTTTTCCTATTAAGAACTTGCTACACCATGTTTCACTTTTCCTCAATTTTTAAACAATCCGCTTCACTTTCAATGATTCAATTTTTAATTTTTAATCTGAATCAACAACAATGCATTTTTTAATTTTTGTGCTTAGGTTTGTATGATTAACGCGTTCTTTATAACAAATTTTATCTGTCCTTAATTTGAAGAATTATTAGTTCGCATTTTTTTTGCTATTTGCTAATTATGTGTGAGCTTTGATTTTAAGTGTTAATTGGATCAATTAATAAATGATAACTTGATTGGATATATTGAGAAAGACATACTTGATGGCATTGGTAATGAAGTTATTATACAACACTTACAAAAAATGAAGACTCGAAGGGGACAATTGTAATCGATTAATGAATATTTTATTAATATGAATTATTTTTTGATAATTTATGTTTCATTTATTAGTGTTTTTGTGCATTAAATATAAATAATTTATTAGTTTTAATAGATACTTTTCATGTTACTTTTAAAATATAAAACCTTAAATTTCATTCTTTTTAGAATTTCGCCCGCCCTAACTTCAATTCCTGGCTACGTCCTTGGTTCATGCAGTCATAATAAAAAGTGATGCTCTTCTGCTTTTTTGGTTTTGAAAAAACCTTAAAAATCTAAAACAAACTGATAAATTGAACTCATCATAGGAGATATGAGATTTATGCAATGGAAAACATAATCCACAGACCACAATTGAGTAATGCTTTAGAAATCCCCATGGAAACAAAAAGATAAGGCCCCTCGAAGAATAATCAAATGGATAATCATTTATTGGAGTATTTCTTACCCTTGGGAAGGTTGTGATCTCCCACAATCACTGGATCTACAATTTTGTGCATATTTGATTACATTCATATTTTTATACTAGTGATGAATTGCAGATCAACTAGAACATACTGTCAGAATTATAATATATATATATATACACACACACTCACACAAATTCGAGGTACAGGGTACCTACCTTTATCTTGTGGAGGATTTCCTTGCCTGACATGGCTTCTGCGAGGTTGAAATGTATTGTAATATAGATTCAGTAGTGGCCGAGAGAAAGAGAGAACAGCAGGCGAGAGAGAGAGAGAGAGAGAGAGAGAGAGAAGGGGACAGGTGGTGTACGTGGGTCACGCTTATCTAATTATCTTATATATATATATAGACTTTTGCCATCTTCTTATTTAGGCCGCGTTTACAAAGTCAATACGCGTTCGGGTTTGGGAATCTTCCCGTTTGGATCCTGTCCGGATTTGTTTATCATCCCGGGCAAGTTAGAGTAATGGATACGCCCCATGGAGGTGGAATTTATAATATAGATACATATAAATTTGGCCAAAAACCCAACTCAAGGCAGGCCAGAAGTCAGCCCAACCCATACCCAATTGTATTATTATTGGTGCAGGCCTTGTTACAAACAAAACCCAACCCATCTTTATTGGCCCAAAACAGACTAATTTTGTACAAGCTAGCCCACACTTCACATGCATTCACACTTTTCTTGCATGCTACATAAAAGAGGATGACAAATGCTTTGGGACGTCCATTCATTTAAGGATGCGGTAATTGCAACCCCAATCTTCTCTTTTCATATTCTCACTGTTTTCTACACCCAATATTTAATTATTTACTAACTAAATCACACTAACTTCCTAAAATACCCCCAACCCCAATTTATTTGGATTGGAACTCATTTCCACACCCAATACTCATATCTCTCAAACATGATAAAGAGATAGAGAGAAGCTATAGAACTAGAGCACCACCTATTCATCAACAGTAGTAAATTCCGGCGGCGTCTTCACCGGCAACATCTTTTTCTCCGACAGTTTCATTTTAAGCTTTTTTGCAAAATAAATTTTCAAAATCGCATCATGTTTGGATGTTCACAAAATCGAACATACTGAAAATGTTTGGTTGGCTTTTACTAAACATTTTCAATATGTTTGGTTGTATTACACCGAACATTATAAATAAGTTCGATAGTCTTTCATCGAACATATTGAAATTGTTTTGCTGGCTTCCACTAAATAGTTTTAACATAAACATTTTCATTATATTCGGTTGACTTTCGCCAAACAATTTTAATATGTTTGTTCCTATGAATGACCAAACATAGCGCGATTTTAAAAAAATGCAAAAAAAACCTCTAAAAAAACATACTTTTCCACTACTCTTGGAGCTCTATTTAACCTCCTACAATGACAAGTACCCAAATATTTATTCAAATACCACAATGGTATTGTTATAGTATATGAGATCGGATGAAATGGGGTATGAGAAGGGTTAGAGGAAGGATGGAAGAAGGGTAAGGGAGAGAAGAAAATGAGAAGAGGGGGAAGTAGCATTTTAAAAATGGGTTTCTTTTTTTTGGCTTTGGGTGTAGAGAGAAACTCTCAATGAATTTACTTGACTTTTTAAAAATTACTATGTCCTTCAAATTACTCATGCTAATTTTGGGCATTCAAAAGTACGGGGTATGAAAAGAGGAGATTGGGATTACAATAACCGTACCCTTTATTTAAATTGATCAAAATGTTTTTTTAGTTTTTGTTTGTTTGTTTGTTTTTTTTTTTTTTCAGTCAAAAACATCATACAATCCTATAGCAGTATACCCTACCACATAGGGTAGGGCCCCAGTCTAATTTTTCGAAATGTGGGTTTGGGCCAAATTTAATTTTTGGCCTGAAATCAGGCCTGTGTTAAGTCCAACTTAGTAATCTCCTTGGTTTGGGCCTATCGAATATTGGTGAGTTCGGTTATGCTCTTCTAACCAAAATACCAAAGGGAGGGGATGTTGACACACCATACAATTATAAGCCCACCCCCCTTTTTTAGTTTCCAAAAATGCCCTTAAATGAATTGACTATTTAGGACAAGTTAAAATATTAAATACCTAATGTATCCTAATTCTAATTGTTAAGCCCACCCCCCCCCAAAACCCTTCAGACTTGCAACATTTCCCTTCCCTCCCATACGACACGCCTCATGCGACCAAGAAATCCAAGCTCATGGAAGCTTTGAGAGAGGAGCAGCTCATGGATGTTTGACCGGAGAAAATACAGAGGAACTGGAATGAAAAAAAGAGATTTAGGAGTTGCTACCATTGTGAGTTCCATTTGATATGAAAAAAAGAGATTAAACCCACTTCAAATCTGATTTACTCACTTCAAAAAGTGAGTAAGCTTAATGATGGAGCTTAATGAAGCAACCAACAGTGATGATGAAAGGATTTAGAAGCTTTAACGGTGTATTTAATTTTTTTGCAAAATCTCGTCGTGTTAGGTTACACAGAAATTAACATTCTAGGAATGTTGCGTAGAAGACGACCTAACATTCTAAGAATGTAGCGTTTTTTCTAACCGAACATTATAAGAATGTTGCGTTTTTCCTAACCGAACATTATAAGTATGTCAGTTTTTCAATTTCGCTATGTTAGGTTAGTTGAAACTTAACATTCCTGTAATGTTAGGTTGGTAAACTCTTAACATTCCTGAAATGTTAGGTTGGTCATAACTTAACAAATCCGGTTTGTTGCGTTTTGACTAAGCTAACATTCTAGGAATGTCAGGTGGGACAAATCGCAACAACGCGAATCTGTTAAGATATGATCAACCTAACATTCCTAGAATATTAAGTTTCAACCGACGCAACAAAACTTAAAAAAAATTTCCATTTAGTGTTGCGTTACTTGAAACTTAACATTCCTATAATGTTAAGTTGATCATAACTTAACAAAGCCAGTTTGTTGCGTTTTGACCAACCGAACATTCTAGGAATGAATAGGACAAATTTCGAATTGGGGGGGTGGGGAAATAAACTTTTGAGAATAAATTTAGGGGAGGGTTATTTTAGGGATTTCATGGGGTTTACAAATAAAAGAAGGGGGCTAACTTATAATAGGGGGTGGGCTTATAATTGTATGGTGTGTCAACATCCCCTCCCAATACCAAATGTGAGCTTCACATACAATGATGCAATATTTTCACCAGTATTCCAACACTCACCAAGGCAACTCAAGTGTGCTAGATTTAGTTTGGTCAACCGGATCCAAAACCAAATTACAAGACCCACCGGTTGATGCACGACTCGATGTCTATGACCCACCATTTCTTTTCAAAATGCCACACTTATACCCTTATACGATATTTGACTACTAAGACTACTGTCTATTTTGCATTAATTAACACCTGGAAAAACTAGACTAGTAGTGGCTACATGAGTTGCCCATAGGGTTAAAAGATTTTTCACCCTAACCTTATAAGTTTTAACTACAGACTATTAATCTTTTCACTACTTTGTATTAACTACAAATTCTCTTCTAATCAAACTAACACACGAGTTAACTCACCAAAATTGCCAATTCATTCAACTCAATGCAGTTTCAACAGTATTTAGTATGCATTATCAAAAGCATACTAAAATGGAGAAAGCTCCAATTAGGGATGTCAATGGGAAGAGCTAAAGGGGTAATTTGCCTCACCGGGCTTCTTTTGGGAAGAGTTTGGGAAAAAGATTTGAAAATCCTATAGGATTTGGGAAAAAATTGGAAACCCTATTTTGGTTTGGGATGGGAATGGGATATGGTCACTCCGTTCTGGCACGCCACACCCCGAATATATATTAATATATAGCTATACTTGAAAATAAATTTAGTTTATTTACAATATTTAGTGTTTTAAGATTTATTTTTTATTTTTTTCAAATCTTTTCACCATGTTAGTGTGCGTGTGTTTATATATATATATATATATATATATATATATATATAT
>JAESVK010000506.1:1391555-1436067 GCA_017140935.1 Hamamelis virginiana | reverse complement strand
GATTACAAATACTTATAATTCAAGATTGAAATTAAATTTTTTGAAGTTATGGTTAGGGTTCTTTCCAAAAATAAAAAAATAAATTATTGAAGTTGACAAAATATTATTGTGATTTGATCAAATTCGATGGGAAACTTGCCCCGCCCCACATAATTCTCGTTCCGTTCCGTACCGTTTTAATTTGAGATTGGGACTGATTTGAAAAAAGATTTTCATTCGCGGACATCCATTGCTCCAATTGAGTAGGGTTTTCAGTGCTCAATTATTAGGGTCATCAGCCGGGGCTGCCTTAAAAGTTACTGGTCCTACAATCTCGCATAATTAGAGTATCAACTAAGGGAAGACTGGCAAATTGGAGTGCAGGTTGGGGCAGAAAGGAGGCTAAAACTGGGCCGACGAGTGGGCCCGAAATAATGAGTTGGACCCACAGGTCCTCCCAAAGAAACCTAGATGGGAGACAAAGTGTCTTTCTTAAAACTAATTGTCGCCATGTTTGGGAGTGATCCAAAGTGTGGTTCAATTAAAGATGTATTCTTTGCCTTTGCTTCCACAGCATAAAGAAAGCTATGTTGAGCCCATCATTGCATGGCCTTGTGAAAACCCAAACAGCCCAATATGTAATCAGTTGAGTTGCTTGCCCCCCCCTCCCCCTTCCTCTCTCTCTGTCTCTCATAATACTGCCTTACTCTTTGCCTTTGCTTCCAGGGTATGTTGAGCCCATCATTGCATGGTCTTGTGAGAGCCCAGACAACCCAATATGTGATTACTTGATTTCCTTGGCTACAGCTCCATCTCTCTCTCTCTCTCTCTCTCTCTCTCTCTCTCTCAGAAGCTCTTTTGCTTTATATGAAAGAGAGTTTCTTCTGACCAAAAAGAAAAAAACTAATCTGACCAAAAGAGAGAAAAGAAAAAGAAAAGAAAAGAAAAGAAAGTGTGTTTTGGGAAACTGTGTCTTTGAAAAACAAAAGCAAGCTAGTGGCAAAGACTCAGGTAAATCCATTAAATTAAGCCATAAACAAAGATTTAGACATTAAGAAAGAATATTTGAGGAGGGTCTTTGTTTTTTTAATCTTCTAGCTAAGGAAGAAGACAATCAACAATCTGACCCACTAATTCTTTGATGAACACCACGTTGCTGACCACTTTTGGCATGTTACCCACAACAAAAGATCAATTTAATCATATATTTACCATTTAATATATGATCAATTCATTCTCTTTTACATCAATTTGATCATTTCAATCACATATATATTGACCATTTAATATATGATCACTCTGTAATCTCTTTAATTTACAACAATATTTTTTTGGGTAAATTCTTTCCGCGGTATGAGTCCCCCAACCCATTTGTATATGAACTATGAAGAGTTTGAGATTGATTAAATAAATGATCCAACGCTTAATTTCTCTAGATTTTACATCAATTTGATCGCTGTATGCTCGAGCTAGGGCTCATGACACCATTAACCCATGTGTACATAAAGGGTTACAAACATTGATTAGCTAGGGATAGATAATAAATTTAATTAAACAGTAATTGTAAAAACAAACATTTCTTTGGGATAATCCAACACTAAGTATTATTATTATTATTCTCACAACTGTATGTATTCATTGAAGTTGAGTTGGCGAGTAAAACTGTATGATTTGGACCACCACCATGCCTATCAATATGGCCCAACAAGGGGTCCATGTCATATTCCTTGAATTCCATGTCTTGGAAGAATCCAACCTCATCCACCTAGCTTGCTCATATGACCAAACTTTAATTAGCTAGGCCTTGTATAAATATAAATACATATATGTACAAGTTTTCACAAAACTAGCTAGCTTCCATGGAGAATCACCACCGGAGCAAGAACAGTTCCGGTTCCCGTTCCGGCTCCAGCGATGTGTTCTCCTTCTCCTTTCCTGGAACGCCTAATCAAGATCAAGAAAATGAGTTTGAGTTTGGTTGGGTAACACCCGACTCGCCTAACTCGCCCGCGGATCATTTGTTCTTTAATGGTCGGCTCTTACCGCATGTTTTCCCAATTCAAGCAACTACTTTTGGAAGCGATAATTGGCGAGTAACGAGTCGGACGAGCAGCGTAAGCAGCAAGGACTCATTAATGTCGTCGCGAAGTAATAGTACTAGTAGTAGAAGCAGCAGTTGTAGTAGTGCAAGAACAAGCTCAAGTGATAATTCTGAGAGGAAACTTTTGTACCCAACAAAAGTAGTTGTGGGCAAAACAAATACAAAAGAGAGAAGCCAAGTAAATAATAGATCTGTTTCAAGTACTACTAGCACTCAATCATATGGGTCTTCAAAAAGGTGGCAGTTCATTACACCAGCGCCAGTTTTGAACCCTGAAATTTCACGTCGAAAGAAGGCTGAGGGAGTAAAGAAAGAAGGTAAGGAGAGGACGGGTGAAAGGTCGGGGTTTGGCCGGAGGTTTTTCCGGTCAATTTTATCGGCTTGTAAAGAATGTCATGCCATGGAACCATCTGTGAAAGATTATGTGTTGCAACAAAAAATTATGTCTCATAATAGTTTATGAATTAATCTGGGGGTTTTATATTTTGCCTTCATTTTATTTTTGATGTCATTAATTTGGTTTGCTTTTTGAGAAAGAATTATAAAGGCAAAATTAAACACTACTTCCAAAATCCCTGGCTGATCTTGGAGTACATTATTGGTTTGTTGATAATTTTGTGATGGGTTTGTTTCGTTTTCACAAATATCTCAAGAGCGTATTTTTGTAAACAATGTCAATCTGTTCAATTTTCTTCTGGGTTTGTGTGGAATTGGTCATAATACCCTTCACACACAAAAGAGTATGGGTCGGAAATGCTACAGCCAAACTAGAGAAAGCAAAGACAAGGCAGGTAGTGAGGTAGATACCATTAATTTAAATTACAAAAAAAGTGTTTCAGAGGTTCTTTATAAGTAAGCTCAAAATGGGAAGGAAAAACACCTCCAATTCCAAACATTTGGGATTATTGGAATCTGAAACTCCATGTAAATTAAAAGTTTATCATCGATCAACTTATGGTTGGAAGCTATACTACGTACTGTAACACAACATGATTATCCATCGGTCTTCGATCAATGTACGTGTAGAAATCCTTTCTCCCATGAATTGCAAAACGTATTAAATGGAAGTTGAGTCGATGAAAGATAAGGCCAATTGACATCCGCTTCTGCACCATCAATTTGTGACATCTTCATTATTCAACACCCCCACCCCCCCCCCCCCCCCCCAAGGCCCCAAATTAATGGCAAATCATTAAAAATACTGTCATTACTGCCATTTTCAACATCCTTTTCTCGATGGGCTTATGGCCATCAAATGAAAATGAAATGATTCCATTTTTTAATTGGCAGAATAAATTTTAAGTTGTAAAATAATTGTTGTAGGAAAACTCTGAACTCTTTCTTTTTTCTTTTTTCTTTTTTTGTGGGGGGGGGGGGGGGGGGGTTTTGGTGAAAAACTCTTTTTGTTTGTAATTTTTGGGAACAAAAAAAAAAAAAAAAATTTATGGATAAAACTAAAAGGCTCATATTCATCAATTGAATTTTATGTAGAATTAAATAATTAATGGCTGCCTTGTCTATATCCGAAGATTAGTCACACCAAAGAAGGTAGGGATATGTCGAAATCCTGTGATGGTTACTGTCATGGTTTTTTTGTGGAGAAGAACTTCGAAAATGGATTTCTGAGATAACAAAGACAGGATCCGGCAATCTGGCATTTAATATAGGAGCAGAAATCAGCAATTGGAGCAAGCGTGACCTGTTTTTAACCCAAACCAAGATTCACCCCCACTTCCACATGTTTTGGTCGACTTAATTCTTTATTATAAAAATAAAATAAAAAAATTGGGACTTTAAAATCATCCACCTACACTCAATGGTCTTTTAAGGCTTTTATATGTCAATATTTTTTTAAAGCTTTATGGGGTAATTTTAGTCTTCAAATCAGGATTATATTGAGGTTGACCCTTGATTGTTTACAAGTTGGTCATATTTAAGGCATTAGGTTTGAGTGTATGTGTGAGGGTGTGGGGGTGCATGTGCGCTTGCATCAAGAG
Source organism: Hamamelis virginiana (assembly GCA_017140935.1). NCBI lineage: Eukaryota > Viridiplantae > Streptophyta > Magnoliopsida > Saxifragales > Hamamelidaceae > Hamamelis > Hamamelis virginiana. Next base: position 1,431,990 of record JAESVK010000506.1, on the reverse strand, counting down.
CAAGCATGTGTATGGTATAGGGACTAGTGTTAGGTAAATCAAAGCAAAAGTCCAATTGGTCTGTAAATTTTTTTAAAAAATGGGTTTTAAAATCCCAACCAAATCTAAAGCTCAATTTGGTTTTGGGTTGAGGCGACACTGCGGCAGTCATCTCTACCCACTCCATCCCAATTCAACCAGCATAAAGTACATAACCTAACCCAAGCTTAGAATGTTACTCTTTAAATGTTATATTATTTTTAAATAAATCAAAGATGGTGAAGTAAAACCAATCAGAACGAGGTTTTCATATTTGCTAAACAGCCTCTTAGGCTTTCCTAGTGGGAACCTGATCTCTGGTCGGGTTGATTTGCAAGCAAGCTATTAAACTCGTTGGGTTGGGGTCGGGGTGGCTGAGAGGGGCTCGAATTAGCCTTCATCTCAGCCACCCTGATCATGTTGCAGCCCTAATGCGTGCACAATCAAAATTCCCCACATCTAGCTCAAATTTTTAAGCATTTATCCTTGGCATTCCTCTTGAATTTTAGTTGTATTAGGAGAAAATTTTGGTGGATATTAATGTTTGGATAAACTAAAACAAATGATATGGGAAAAAAAAAAGGTTCAGTAGATGGATGAAAGAAACACAAGCTATAACAGAGAATCAAAAACAAGCACAGGAATGTGAGAAACCAAAGAGCACAAAAGCTTTCCCTAGATACAACTTCTCTCGCCCTTTACCCTCTAATACAAAACCCTCCTAAAATCACTCCAAGAAGGTCTCCATAACATCGGAGTACATCCCGGCTTCAGAATTCCTATATTCCACAGGGTGATGTGGATGGTGTTCAAGTGAAGTCGAAGAAGATGATGAGCTCATTCTTGCAGGCAATGTAAAGCTCCTCTTAAACTTATTTTCCATTTTTCGAACACTATCTGGGTGGCTATCCAAGCTCAATAACTCGCTGGGATTTGCATTGCCAGCATTGTGCAAATTTGAAGTATCTGAATTCGGGTTTTGGTCTGCCTTGTTTCCTATTCCCTCAGGGTTAAACAAAAGCTTGGCATCATCACTTCTTCCCGTGAGAGCATTGAAGAAGGACAACCCATTTGGCCATTTGATATCGTTTTCGTGATCTCCCATCATGTCATCGATTCGAGTTTCAGATGAATGAGGAAGGAGAAACATATGGGTCTCATCTTTGGTTTGTGGAAATCCAAGTCTAGCGGAGTTTTGAAAAGTGGGAGAAGCAAGGACAGAAGTTGCAGATTGAAGTTGCCTTTGAGGCCAATTAAAGAGTGGAGGTGGTGGGCGAGTTGGAATTGCGGATTGCTTGGAAGGAACTGAGGAAGAAGAGGAATTGTTTCTGGTTGAAGAGAAGAGCTGGGAAAGGTAAAACCCAGATTGGTAGCCAAGAGATTCAAAAGTATGTCTCATTCTTAGCACAAAATGGAGGTCTTCAGGAATCTGAGGACATACATAAGTGTCTTAATGAGATCAAAATGTTCAAGGATTTAATGATTCATGAGTGTGTGTGTGCATCAAGTATGATATGCAGGAAAATAAAATTAGAAAATCTAAATACAGACTACAGACAAATAAATAAAATAAAACTCACAATCTTGCAGGAACCCAGTTGTAAAAGGCCATGGCCAGCTTGAATAACAGCTATGGTCTGTTCAAAGTCAATTAAAGAGCACAAAATTCAAGTCATTAAAAAAAAAAAATAAAGAATTGCAATAACACAAGACTAGCAATAGAAATTTTACTGTTTTGTTACTGACCTGAATGCCTGAGTCAAACTGATCTGTCCATTCTGGAGGAAGCTGCAATTAATAACATGAAAGAGGTAGCACATCATTAATCACTCAAATAGTTTCACCTATTCAATAATGGATCTTAAAATAATATAATGCTAAGAAGATCCCACTTTTTTGCCATTTATCATGATATCTGATATTTTGATATATAATTGTTTAAACATATATATACGTACATATACAAATATATAAGTATATGAATGAATTTTTCTACTTACAGCATCAAAGGAGCTCTGCCAATAGTTGGAGATATTTGGTTCACATTCTGAAGGTTCTTTGAATACCCATTTATGACACTTATCAGATGCAACCTTTCCCATCAACCTGTTCAAACCAAATATCCCAATCAAAGAACATATATAAGATGCTTTCCTTTCTTTTTCTCTCTAGTTACTTTCCTATAAAATTTTCACATAAATATACATACATAGAGATATTAGATAGAGAGAGAGAGACAGAGAATAAAAACCAAAAATAAAAACACCTACCCAGTACCCACCCTTCTCCATAATTATATAACTGAATGGACATTTTGCTGAAGGCTTTTCTGACAGGATCCTCCCCATCAATCTCTTCCAAACATTCTGCAACTCTTCCCCGGCAATACCCATCTTCCCACATCAACATCCTTCACAAAATTCCATAACAAAACACAATCCAATTCAGAAAATTACTCAAACACCCAACATCCATATCATAAATTACCAAATACCCATCTCTCATTATCAATCTTAATCTCATTATTATTATATACTAAAAATGTAAAGTACTATCTTTCACTACTCTAACTCTGCCTTTGTTCCCCTGTTTTTCCCTCTGTTTAATATTCTGGTTGCCGAGTGAAGTTGGGAAAATAAAAGAAATTCCAAGACTTAATTCAGGTGAATTTATAATCCGTTTAGAAACCCAAACATTAGGAAAAAAAGATATATACATATATATATATATATATATAGTTTCTTTTCTTCTTCCTCTGTTTTCTCGGCAACCAAACAGAGGGTAAAGAGAGACCATACTTACAAGCTGCCGTTATCGTCGCCGACCTTGCAACCATTGCCACCTCTGACTCTTCTGCAATAATGGAAGATAACCCATTTAAGGAAACAGCTCAAAATCAAAGTATAACGACGTTTTATACAGAGAAGAAGTACAGAGTTCTAGAGAGAGAGACATACGGTCGAGGACGGATGGTCCAGAAGACTGAGTAAGTCCAGTCTGAGTTGAGACAGACGCTTCTGAGGGCCTCATGAAGGGCCATCATCCCAACCGCTTCTTTGCTCCTATCTGATGCTCCTGAGCCCACCATCTCTTTCTCTCTCTAAAATCTCTCTGCCTTTTTCTCTTTCACTTCACAATAAACCCTTTCTGAAACACTACAACTCTCCTCTATGAGAATTGCACTAACTGAGCTGTGTTTTATTTTTTATCTTGTTTAGCAACTCTACAATGCTTATCAACCACAAAGAAGACCCTCTCTTCATCTCTCTCTCTTCTTTTTACCTTACCCTGTCATATTACCAGACTTGGTTACTTGGGAAAAACAAAAGAGAATAGGAGAGAGAGAGAGAGAGAGAGAGAGAGGAATTTGATGTTGCAAGTATTTAACCATGGAAAAACAGTGGGGACAGCTTTTATCCTCTTTCTTTCAAAGCACAGACAGTGAATGAGGGAGAAAAAATGAAAAAGAAAAATGAAAAACAGAGGTTTGTGGTCTTTGATGGCCAAATCACATTACTACCCTTTGTGTCTGTCAGGAATTTCAGTTTGGATGCAGGGTTAGGTTTGGCTGCTGTGAAGTCTTGACCTAACTTTATACAGTTATATGAACCTGCTTTGGCCCCTCAATAACTTTCCCAATGATAATAAATTTACATATTACATATATTTATCCTTGCCCATTGGCCTTGTGGTCAAATGTTGTTTTGGAATTCTTATCATTTGTCACTTTTGTGAAGTCTAATCCCTTAGCAAATTCTTTCACTCTAATTGATTCACTCTAATTGATTGGTACTATCACTATCGGTGACTAGTACAATTAGCATGAGGGTGGGGTTTGGATTGTTGTTTCTCGAGTTTGAAAACTTGTTATAATACTTTTGTATATAATTTGATATATTTAAATTGATTGGTAATATGATCGATAATTTTTGAATTTTGGTGGCTATGATAGAGTGAACTAAAACAACAATGAAGCTAGTTTACAATTCGAAGGCGACAGTAATAGTGATAGTGATGATAATGGTATTGGTGGTCGAAATGACAAATAGTTATCATTTTGGAAAAGATGCAACTGCAAATTAGTGTTAAGTATTAGAGGTTGCAAGTTGCGAATTGTGATGGTATTGTCTAAAAGTTCATGAGTTTAGAGCTTTATATTCCAAATATCTTTGTCTATTTTGCTAGGTTAAAAAGTCCTTTGGACCTAGTGGTATAAAATGTTTATGTGAGAGACTTGTGAGTATATAACAATAATAAATAAATAAATAAACCCATTTCTTATGGTGGTGTTAGATATTACGAAGAGCAATTCATTTTGTCAACAGGGCTTCTCCCTATTTTATTCTAAAATTTAGACTATGAAAAATTGGTGTAAAAAATTTTATTTAAGAAAAATAGTGAGGAGAACCATTTCCCATCATTCTTTTATCCAATTTAATTTGCTTTCCTATTAAAAACAAAAATAAAAAAAATAAATGTTGCCAAAAGTTACTTTCAAAAATGTGTTTAAAAGATCGAGCAATTACCAAAACAACTCATATATATCCACTTCTTTTGCTCATTTTTTAGGGCTTGTAATGGATTGAATTCAAGAAATAAATTCGATACAAGTGAATTATGGGACATCTTAGACATATTTCACAAAACACAATTGAAGAGGGTAAAATCCAATCATTCCTTAGGACGCGACACGTGTTAGATCGGGTATAACTTGAATGGATCGAATCGGGTGACGGGGCGTTCCTTCCAGTGCCCGGATTCAAGTAGTTAGAATAGGGAACCATGATACTTGAAAACACGACCTGACGGAGAGAACAGGAAATGGATCCCTTAGATAAAAAACAGCCGGTCTGCAACCATGATACTAATATATTAAAGCAACGCATCCCGATCAGTTACATCTGACAAAACAGTACGGAATATTATATATCTTGATGTCCCATGATTATAAAGTACATCTGACGCCAAACCTGAACGTGGGAAAAGTACGAAATGATTACCTAAGTAAGGCCATTCTTAAATGGCCGATTGAACTATTCACGCAAATATTAAATATGATTAGAGGTAAAGGGAACGAGTTAGGTGACTAAACCATTGAGGTGATCACCGCCGTAAAAACGTCAGATCACTCCAACGTCTACATAAGAGCTCAGCTCGGGAAAATGAAGGTATGTTCTCACACCCCCATTCTATCTCTCATTTTCTTTATCATTTCAGATAACTAACTCGACCGTCGGAGTTTAATAGGTTGGCACCACACCGGTGGCCATCATCAGTGCCTCATCCCATTTATATCTTCTCAAGTTCAGCTCACTTCTTATAAACTACATTTCGACATCTTCAACAATAGTTGGTTGCATGCATCTAAATCGATTAAGTAGTTGGACTAGCCTACAACCACAATTAAACTTGGTGGGTATACGAGGTCGGGTCGTTGTCACCATAATTATGCGAAAATTGGAAATTAATGTGCCAAACATGGTCTAACAAATATATGAAAATTGTAAAGTACATAAATAACTTGGAATTAGATGGAAAACTTAAGAGGAAATAATTTGCACAAATAGCATTACGTAATTTCGCCCAAAAAAAAAAAAAAAAAAAAAAAAAAACACTTCTTAAAGGAAAAATATCATAATCATGAAAATCACAGTTTTCACGTGTTTTGTAAATACATTTTCTTTGATATTCAAGACATTTTTGACACGCTTCCTATTCAGTTTTGGAAGGTTCTATTTACAAATTTTCATAATTTTTCTAATGTTCCGTAAACTTGTCTCTCACTTTTGTACGAGGTTTTTAATATTTGTACTTCAAAATTTATAGTTAAAAATAATGTTAACTTTTATTTTACACGTAAAAAGTATTTGTTTTAGGTAAAAATAATAATGAGAAGGTAACAATTTTGGTTACCAAAAACTTTGATAACACCTAATTGAATTACAGTGAATTTTAAAATTAATGTGATGATTTTATTGTTCTTTCCCCAAGTTTTGATAATAAGTTGTTGCAAAAAATATTTTCAAATGCATAGCCAACCAAGCAATGAATTTCCCCTTGTATCTAGGATTGGGCTATGTAATTCACCAAACATTTGTTTGAAGATAATTTCTATTCCTTGTTTGGATGTAGTTAATTTGGAATTTTATTTCCTATTGACCAAACAGTCGTTAATGTTCTGGTACAACATTAAAAAAATAATGAAGGATAACTAAGACAATTGGTGTGGCACAGAATCTTTCCCAGTCAAAAGTGATAGGAGGAGTACAGAGGGTTAGATTTGGATTAATATTTTAAAGAAGGATATAATTATAATAATATTATTTATCTGGGTGTGAATTATAATATTGTTATTATGACAGTTTGTAAGGGACGAACTTAGAGTAATCATGGTAATTTCGTACACTTGTAGTGAAAAGGACTAGCCTTTTGGGGGCACTCTTCTCCTTTTGTTAATGGCGTGGCCTACCTTCCTAAGTAAAGGTAAATGAAAATTCATAATTGCCCTTTTGATATTTAATAGTATATAAATGTTTTTACATTCCAATAAGAGAGTGGTAACTCCTTATGCCAATTACTCAATTACAATTTCATATAACTAAATTGAATCAATGCTAACCCTAATAGGAAGTTTTCATTTATATTTTGGTTGTTTTATTTTAATTTTGTTTTATTTTTTCAATTAATATAAATTAAAATTGATTTATTTTATTTTATAAATTTGTTTACGAAATAAATCTATCTCTGTAAATGATTATATTAAGAGAGATGTCAATCATTCTCGTAAATAAAAGTAAAGTCTGAAAGTATAATAACAAAAATATTTCACGGATTAAAATGAATGGTCTAATAACATTTTGAATTTAGTAAAATTACAAATTTAGGATTATTAGAAGACAAAAAATTCTAAAAACAATTTTTTTTTTTTTAAATATCCAACTGCTTTCATTACTGATGTAAGGTGGATGAGTCATTGGAGGTTGCATTGTCTTTTCGAATAAAGGGTTGCCCGTGGTGTGAAATTTGGAGGGTGCTCTAATGGGAAAGCATGTTACCGGATTTAACAAAGGTGAAAATTGAGATTAAGGTGTCACGTGCTCACGTGCCGTAGCAGTGAGTCGGTGCATCGTTAGTCATAAAGTAAGAGAAGCGCACGAATTGCGGGGCACTTCGTCCTCTCCCTGATACATTTTCCACCTACACAACAACGCGCTTCACTTCCACGCCCCGAGCCACACGTGAGGTTTATTTGAGAATATACCAGTGAACATCGATCACGAATCTAATGTGATTGGTGCGTGGGTAAGAAGGCGCGTGGATGAAAATAATTATATATAGTACATCAATCTCATCTCTCTCTTCCTCCGCATTGACCGCCCTCGGCCTCGGCTCCAAACCCCACGACCGTATCTTTTGTGGGTCCCACTTTCGAATCCCTCCCACCCCTTAAACCTAAACTAAACCCTAACCCTAATTCCATTTTTGATTTTTTCAATAAATTATTGTAAAAAATAAATATAAAATAAAATAAAATTACAGTCATGTTTACCTGCATTAGATTGTCTACATGATCGAATATTATGATCTTGTACGCTTAATTAATAAAAAATAATTATTTATACTGTACATAAATTTTCATCTTTAATTTAATTAAAATTAATTAAGTGTTTGTTCAATTTTTATATTTTAAATTACTCTTTTAATGTTTCTTCACTTTTTTTAAGATTAGGACATCGACTTTGGTTTAGTATAATATATCAGTTAGGTTTATTCGAGTATTATAGTATTATATAATCAGTAGTGGTCTAGTTTACATATGTTGATATAAGTTATGTTTACATGAAAGGTATAAATTATTGTAGGATGCATATTTTGAAAAATTAAGTGTTAGATTAGATACTATACTAATAGATGCTGTGCATGTCAAAAATCTCGGTAATCCAATATCAAAATTTTAAAATATAGTAATGAAAAACTGTGACCACTGAAAACTATAACTGTCTTTTTCAGTGACATTTATGAGAAACCAACAGTTAGATCACTGTGATTTTTGGCCTACATGACATGTGTAAGTAAAGTATATAATTAAACGGTCAATTTTTCAAATTATGCACTACACAACAGTTTACGGGCATCATGTAGATATAAAGCTTATATCAACATATGTGTACTAGATCATTCATAATTATATAATAATTAATATGAAAAATCAAATACTTTTTCTTTGGGGAGACAACTTTCCTCAAAGTGAATGCAATAATGCCTTTGCATCTTTACATGCAGAGAACTAGAGAAGTGTCCATTTTTTTCAAACGCTAAGGGCATATTCGATGGTCAAATGTAGGTTTATATCTATTATTTATTATGAATTTTTTTTATTGTATAGAAAAAATAATTCATGAAAATTAAAATATTTTAAAAAATTTATAAAACTTCACTAATATGTTTATTGACCCATTAACGCAATTAAGGATAAATACAGTATAAAAAAATATATTTAACATTATTTTTCAATCAAATAAATAAATGACCAGCTAACAAAATGGTGCATTAATCTGTCATATTTTAAAGGTATATGAGCCAATATATCACAATTTAAAATATAGGGCACAAAGTATTTTTTATCAAGAAGACAAAATATAATTTCTCCAATTATTAAACATGAAATATAGAAAGATCAATTAATATTGCCCCTCAAAACCACGAACGGCGGGGATTGGATCAGAAGTTGGAACTTCAATTCATCACGCTATTGCACCATGCAAGCATCTTCGATCTGGATCTCATTATTATAAGCACTACGATATGTCGACCTTCCGTGTTAGCTGTACATATAGCTGCCAGACAAGTTGGTCACAGCAAGTTTTCGTTGACATGCACCCGGACACCAAGCGTGAAACACACCAAGAAATGGCCCCGATGCTGATAGAAGTTGCACCTTATGCAAGATACATGAAATGACAATGGTTGGTTTCTGAAAAATATAACTTTGAAAAACTATGGCTTTTTTGTTCTTTAAAATGTCACCATTTTTTCACAGTCGGTTTTTTAAGAAACCAACCGTTGGATCACTGTGATTTTTAGCAGGCATGATATATATAAAAGAAGCATTAAATTCAATGGTATATTTCTGAAAATATGCTCAACAAGTAGCTCTAGAAGAGGCCACCCAATGCATCTTGCATTAGGTGCACATTATATTAGAAAACAAAAAGGGAGAGAGGGAGAGAGAGAGAGGAGCAAACAAAATTGTATGCGATTAACATGGATTTCGCATGAAAATACAAATTTTCAAGGATTTTAAAGAAGTTGCATTCCTTTTGGCACCATCCATGCCATGCAGTTTCCTTGAGTGTAGTAGTACTCTTTCTTGGAACCACATGAGCATCATGTTTACTTTTTTTCTTTTCTTTTCTTTTCTTCTCACATTATTTTGATTATAAAAGTCACCACCAATGCAAATCACTTGGTAAAGATTAGACCCATTAGTGATGATAATTTAATATTGCTAATAGTTCAGAACTAATTGCCGAAAAGGTAAATTTACATATTAATCAAAACCTATAAGTTTATTAGGAGTCTTTAGTAGTTTTGTTTTTTTGGGTATTGCGGTGAGAGGTATTCTAGGCTAACTTGTGCGCACCAGCCGACTAAGTCCCCTCCCCGGTTGTCAAAAATAAGGAATCCATGGGCCACGCCGGAACTAGAAAATTCACGAGAAATAATCATTGTGGCTTGATTCCATAGTCAAGATGTTGGCAATGTTTGATTTAAGAACGTACGTTTGAATTAATGGATCGTACATGCAACAAAGTTTTCCAAATTTCCTTTGAATCCCTGTTCATCTGCTGTTTCATACCAAAATAATTAAACACAGGGTCTCGATCGATATTGAATAGCCTACACAGGTGTTTGGCTATACAACGGGGACAACCCTAACCGGCCTTTCTTTCCTTAAACCTCACTCCCAAAGTTTGAAGATTCGAACAGAGACTTCCATTTTATAAAAAATTATAAAATGGAGAAATATCACTCAAGCACAAGCATGGGAGGAGCCACATAGGGTTCTTTTCTCCAGAAATTGTGTAGTGCGGGGCCCCTATTTCAGGTTCCTCGAAGCATATATAAAGGGTTTTAGCTATTGAAATCTCCAAGTTATATATATATATATAAAATTTTCATGTGTATCATGTGTTTTCTTCTTTTTCTTTTTCTTTTTTTGCATGCCGGCATTATATATATGCTGTGCTTTTATAGCTCTTTCATTTTCATACTCCTTTCAAAGTTTGACCAAATTAAACAACATTCATCACTTCCAACTATTGCAAATCAGAATTTTTGAGCCTCCCAATTGCAGGTCAAATTCTATTTTTCCAAATGGGTCCTTATTTATTTTATTTTTAAATTTCCTTCCTATTATAGTAATTTTCTATTTGCACCGATCTCACTCACTCCCTATTCCTAACAATTGCCGTGTTTTTATATTCTACCTCCATCAACTAATAGCTTCAATTTTTTTTCCCTAGGCCTATTTCTATTGAGGTTTAGGTCCATATTAGTTTTAGAAATTGACGAAATCACCCGCAAATTCCATCAAACATGATATTCAAAGTGCCAGCATGGTCTTTAACAGCAGAAGGTAGGGTTTTGAGAGTTGGGGCTTTGAATATATATGACATGTACCATCCTAGCTTCATGTCACTGGGTAGGAAAATTGCTACAATCTTTTTAGGATATGAATCACCTGGTCAAATTTGTACATCTTCAATTCAGAAAAGGATTTGAAAATGGAAGCATGCAAAGAAGACATAGTTGAGCGCCATTTGTTTTATGCGCGCCAGGTTCAACTCATTAGTTAAATTAAATGGTTAGTTTAGAACACTGTCGATTTCAAACTACATATATATGAGCAAGCTGCTGCGAACTACAGGAGCTCAGCTTGTCAACAAATTGTTTGAGTCGTCATTTGCTCAATCAACTTAACAAGTTAAGTTTGACCCTAGATCTTGAATTCTGTTATGACCACTATTTTATGAATACAAATGTAATGAACAAGTTGGAGGAGTAATGATGGAGATACAGAATATATATGTGTTAATTTCCATTGAAAAGATTCAATTTCAAATCAAATTGGGCTAAGCATGCATGCATGCATGCATGATCTAATGACCTGAGTTATCTTTGATATATATGATTATCCTTAACCCTAATGAGGTAGGCACCAATGCATATATATACACAATGAATGTTGGCATGGATGCATTGAAGTTTTTTCTATTAATTTGGGAAGAAAGAAATAAAGAAAATGAGCCGTAGATATTCATTGAAGATCGATGTCTTTGGGTACGTAATTAGATGGTAAAGCTTGTCTGGTGGGTCTATGCTAAACATGAGCGAAAACCATCTTCGACCCCTTTTTATGGTAGGGTATGTCTAGCTAGGGTTTTACTTTTAGGTTAGGGGTTAAGTCAATCATTCAACAAACCTAACAAGCTAGTTTGAAATATATATATATATATATATATCAAGGGTAAGGTAGATCTAGGGTTTTAATTAGGTTTTAGGGCTTGAGTACGTAGTTGACCTACTGCCGCTCTCACAATTAAGGAATTAGAAAAAATGATCGATAAACAATAATTATCCAAGATTTGATCTTATATCTTTTATCAAGGAATTGAAACAAAAGCTGAATATATTTTTTTGAATCACTTGGCATATATGGACCTAATGCGCGCCAAGACTTGGAGCAAGATTATGAGTACTGCTAGAGAAAGTAAAATGGAAAAGAAAAATAATTTAAAAAAAAAAAATTCCAAACGAATTAAACATGCATATGAATAATATAAGACATGTAATTCAAAGAATGTGCGACAACTGACAGTTCTAACAAATGAGTATCCATGCAGTACTTCCATATATTCAAAATTGAAATCGAGCTCATACCTCCTCTTAAAGTTAGGGTACATGCCATAATTAGGCCATGATCGATAGGCATGTAATTGCACATTTGCACCATACATATTCTCTTAATTATAATTATAAAGTGTTAATTCTATGTTAACCAAGTTGATTATTGCAATTCTTCTTGGACTGTCGACAATGGGAAACAAAGCTAGTGGGAAACATACCATGCTCGAAATGAGAGAAAAATTAAGTAAATAAAAAAAATACACTGAAAAAGAAAAGACAAAAATAAACTATAATAAAGATGAGGTAGAGAGGAGCAAACAAAATTGAAATGTGCTTAACATTGATTTCACATAAAAATCCCATTTCTAGAATTTGTCAAGCATTTTGAAGAAGTTACATTTCTTGGCGTTATCCATGCATGCTATGAATTCCAAGTTTACTTCTTAACGAAGTCTTGAGGGCAATGTACTATTTTTTTATTATTATTTTGGAAGCACATGGGCATGGTACGTGTTAGCCAAATTTTTGTTGCCATGCATATGAATATTCACAATAGAACTGCGTCACTCAAATATATATATATATATATATATATATATATGGGTCACGTTCCGCTAACCATTCTTTTTATCATTATTTCTACCATCTGTCTTCAAAACACCAATGTGAGTTGAATATTTTGAGGAACCGTCTGTTTGATTAGATACTCTTCTTATATAGGTTATATATGCCAAAAATTACATTGATCCAGCGGTTAGATTTTAAAAAATCTCACATTAAATAACTACGATGTTTCTAATTATAATAATTTTTCACAGTGACATTTTTCAGAAACTAACTGTTGGATCACTGTGATTTTTAGCATATGTAATGTATATAAGCAGAATATCTAATCCAACGGTCAGTTTCTCAAAATATTCGACCCACATTTGTGTTTTAAAAACGGATTGTAAAAATAATGGAATAATAGTAAAAATAATGGTTAGGAAAACCTGTCCCTATATATATATATATATATATATATATATATATATTTCTTTTTCTTTTTGGGCCGAAAGTGGTTTATGAGATTTGGGGCTTTGAGAATGACATTACGCCCATCATGTTATTAGGTTGGAAAGTCACTAGCTACTATCTTTCTCAATTAAGGATGCAAAATCCACATTTGTCTTCAAATTGGAGCATGCGCAGGTCAGATCGATATTAAAACTCATGGTCAAGCAATTTTATGAACAATGATCACTTTTCTCTGGCATCCCTTTTTCTTCTTTTTCTTCAAAAAAGTGGGATATATGGTGCTGCATGGTATTAAAATGATCACTTCTTGACCTTAATTAGTGGAGAAAACCAATCCAATCGACTTCTCCGATTTACCTAAAAATTTTACTTTTTTTGGCCGCAACAAATTTTTTTTTTTCAAACTCTCTACCTTTAATTAATTCCTTGCTCATCTACCAATCGTTTCATGCCGACTTCTTCGATCTTCTTCTTCTTCTTTTTTTTGGTTCCTCTCACTCAGATAAGTGCCCCATGCATATGAATATATAATTAACTTGTCATAAATAGCTTATTATAAGATTCACAAGTTGGTACGTACGTGCCATTAATTTTGTTGGTACAATATTTTGTTTGGATATGACAATAAATATAAAGCTTAATTTTCTCAGATTGTTGTGAACTGAGGGTGGAATTTCCACCCACATGATCGAAGAAATGACGTGGTCATTTCAGAGCTTAATTCAATCTGATTGCTGACTCGGCCCCTTGAAGGTGCTGTGGTAATAAATATTGCTACATTTTATTTCATTTACATCAGCTTCTTATATGCAACCCCATGTGAATGAAAGAGAAGTGCCCCGGCCCATCTGCAAGGCATGAGTAGGTTACTGTGACTTTTCAAGATGTCTTCTAAAATTGCGTCAGACCGATTTAATATATATATATATACATACGGGCAAGCTAGCTAGCTATTGTGGCCAACTGGGGCTCGATTAGCTTGTCGGCAAGCTTATTTTGAGTCATTATCCCACCAATCAAGCTCAATGAATTAATTAAGCTTGACCCGACTCAATGTAGATAGTTTCTCTCTCGAATTCTATTTTCACTGATTCTTTATCGTCTATATGGAACTTGGAAAAGTCGAAGGTAATGAAATAACAAAAGAGCAAAAATGGTTTAGGAAGGAATTTATTTTTAAATTATTTTTTAATATATTTTTCTCATTCTTTTTGAATCTAAATAGAGTAGCTAGGTACTAGAATACAACTGTAATGAGAAAATGAAAGAGTAATTGTAGTGATACAATATATACGTATGATCTGTGGAAAAAGATTCAAATTCAAAGGGCTAAGCATGATCTTCTCCTTTGATTGTGCATGAGACAGAGTTATGTTTGATAGCTGGATTAATTATTGGCTAAGCATTGGTGGTAGTCACACTTCAAGCTAGTCTCCATATATATATATAAGAGTTTGATATATGGACTATATCAGGGGACAATTCAAGCTAGGGTTGGTGGGTTGGGGTTAGGCCAGTGAAGTCTAGCGTTTGAGCTGTTCCTTCAACAAATCTAACCATCTTACGATGGCTGGCGAGAAAACTTAACCCATCATGCAAGATGCCTAGTCACATCGAAACAAACCTAGAACCTAAGCATGAGTTAGATTTTAATTTTTTTTTATAAAAATAATGTACATTTCCAAGTAAATAAATGCCATACCACAGAAACTTCCAATCTCTGAATATCTTCTCTAAAAGTGAGGTTATATACATGCCATAATTGAAACTAATTAAATCCATTTGTTTCTTCTCAAAGTCAAAAGTATATGCTATTGAACTAGATATCTGATTACAATGGCAAGTGTATGTATATATATGTCATTCAAAGCAAAATTCTTGAATTCATATCAAATTTGTGAATTCGCAGAGCTGCCACAGGCTCGAAGTACGAATATTCAGTTTTGATCATAGAAATTGGCTTAATATGAATGAAGATATTGAACCTTGGTTAGCCACCCTGAACCCAGGCTAGGTAATAATGGCAGGTTGGCAGGCTGTTGAAAATAGTTAATGGGTTTTGAAAGTCCTTGACAGGTCTGTATGCCTAATTATATCAACGTACTATATGCCAACCAGTGAGGCTACCTAGTGGATTGGCAGGTCAAATTTATGTAATTGCAAGCTATTCGATCAAAGAATCAAATTGAGCAATTAATACTCCAAAATTCAAATTAAACCAAACTTCAACTATTCTAAATTGCCCATTAACATGACATATGATTCTCACCGGTATATTGAAGCTTTCAGTGTATATCTGAACCGACCCTCAATAACTAGTGAGATCTATTATTGTGATTGTCTCAATGTGCATGCACTCGAGAAAGTTCTTGCCCCACATTAGTTACCATCTCTTTGAAGAACTTAACCCAAGCCTAAAATACCTTAATTATTCTTAGATTTGGAAAGATAACCCATCAACCAATTTGCTCCACTGTTGCTTCACTCTTGAAAATGGGACGTTTTCCCATTATGTTTTCTATTTGTTGGTACTCAAATAGCAATATATATATATATATATATTTTCGAGGTACAAAACAAACAAATCAAAATTGATGTTTTCGATCAATTTCTATTTTTTGTTTGGAAAATAGTCTTTCACCAAGTTATTATATCAATGCAACTTAATTTAAAAATATTTTTCAAAAATAGAGATTTATTATGTTAGCTAGCATATCAAGTATAGTGGTACAAATAACATTACTTTATTTATTCGCTTTCTATCCAAGGAAAACGAAGCAAGAAAATTAAAACTAGTGAAACAGCCAAAGTTTTCGAAAAACACCATCTTAGGTACTATTTTCCAAAGAAAACAATTGGGGTTAGTCTAGTTGGTTAGGATCCACGACTCTCATTTAAGAGGTCATAGATTCGATTCTCGATTTTGGCCAGTTTGTAAAAGTTTGCTTTAAGTAATGGACTTGTTTTTCATGCGCCCCACAATTTTCGTAGTCAAAAAAGGTACTCCCTACTGTTATACCATTTGGAGTGTTTTTATTAATCAATTAATTTAGCTAATGATAGGAACCTATCCCTATCCCAATCCTTTAATACTATTAAATAGATATTGATGCAATTCTCATAGTAATTGAAAGTTAAACAATTTTGTGTCCTTAATTATATTCAAGAAAAATAAAATGACAACTCATCATTTTGGATTTGGATTTGCTGTTGATCACCCTTTTGATCAACACTTATTGACCATCTATATTAATAGCTAAGATACTTTCACATAATGGTTTGAGGGTATCCAAATGTCGTTCTCATTTGTTGTCTTGACTTGAGCACTAAAGGGCAAAGTTTTTTTTAACAATAATCCTATATTTCTCACTCCCTTTTTTTAGTAATAATCACGGTGATCCAACAGTCAGATTTTTTTTTTTTTTTTTTTTTTAAATGTCACTGTAAAAAAACTGTTACTGTGTGTTTTTCAAATTATTATCATTTTTTCTTGGTTGGTTTTTTCAAAAACTAACTGTTACAACACTGTAATTTTTGACAGCCACAGCATACATAACATGGATCTATAATCGAATAGTCAGATTTTTAAAATTTGTTTTGCTACTGCCCATATAAATGTGTACTAACATTTATATGTATTTTTTATTTCTAAAATTAGTTCATATTTAAGACTTTTCTATTAATTTAAACTCATTAGTGTGGACTTGGATTGTTCAAGAACAACGAAACCAAATCACATCATGTTGCTTAACAAATAGTTTCCCATTAATGCAGGCTCGGTGGACAAGATATAACCATATTTAACGGATTAGAGCATTTATTCCTTCAAACCCCATCATCATGATCGATCAAATCCAACAATAAACATTCATAGGAAAAAGGAAAGAAAACGTACATGATTTGATTATTTACATCTATAGGAAACAAGAAATTAATTAAAGGTGATTCATAATTGATCAATCCAGCTAGAAATTTGTATTCAACCATGACAATTCGGTGCTAAGGAACCAATAAGCACGTAAAACTTAAAAAGTACGTCGTCAAGAAAGACACATGGGTGTCTTAGATCCTTTAGGTTGAGACAAGACAGCTATCGTTGACCTAGATTTCTAATAAACTAAACTTTTTTTTTCCTTTCAAATCAAGCATGAAACGATGAAAGATTAGTAGTTTTGGAGAATATGGGGGTGGAAATGGTTTGCAAGATAATTTAGGGAATTACATTAAATAAAAACCAAGCAACTAGATGCATATATGCATCATAGTTGCACATTTACAAGAGACAAATATTGTGAATTTTCAAAACTACTACCAATTTGTGGTTTTTCAAAACTATTATCATTTATCTCCTGTAATGATTCGTTATAGTGATGTGCAGCATTACTCATATATCCCATTTTGAGTGTAAATTTTTGTGCATTATTCCATCGGTTAGCCTTCGGGGAGTGTTTTCCTCATGGTTCTGTTTGCAGTAATGGAAACATTAATTTTCTTGACAGAAAATTCATGGTCGAGCTGGTTATCTCATTAAGTTAGCTAGTAATTACCTCATTAATTACTTGTTTGGAATTCAAAATTTTACTTAACTACCTAAGAGATGAGACCGATGATTTAATGGGTTATCTCACATGAGTGACCAAAGCTATAGGCTCCTTACTGTTGCCACAATCATCTTTAACATAAAATTTTGATAACATAGTTTTCTAGAAGTAATTTTAGGCGAAACTAATCTAAATGGTATGTACTTGAGGCCAAGATTGAGAAAAGAAAAAAAGAAAAGAAAAGAAAAAAAAAAAGAGTTAGGGTTACAATATATAGAACAAACTACTAGCTTGATCGATCTTGAAGCTCACATATACACAATCAATTTGAAACATAAATTTAAAGGACCAAGTTTAGGTTTGAAGGTCTCACAACTTAATTAGTACGTACCTGCAAAATAAAGATGTAGAACAACCACACACCCATTCCTTCCAGGATGATTGCAATGCACAGTACAACAGAGCCGCTAGGACATTTATGAATCGACGTAAAGCTCCAATGTGTGTAGCCAGAAATGTTATAATTGCCCAAATTAATGATAATGGCAAGCATGGACCCTCTTTCTGCTCTGCCCTGCCTCTCCATTGAAAAAAATTGGTCCTCTTCCGTTTATATGTAAGTGTTTAGGAGTTTATAATTTAGGATTTAGATTTATAATCAAATCGATAGTAAAACGGTAGGTGAAGTTGGTGTAGCCCTAGGTATGTTCTAGTAAGGCCCCGTAGAGCCCCAGTGCTGCACCAACTCCACCAGCCCTTTTACTACCTGAACTCGAACCTAAATCCTAAATCTTGTACCTCAGATCCAATATGGTATGTACTCATGAGTTATATTCAATTGAATCAACTCTTTACGTATCATAACTTTCAAACTAAAAGTGATAATCACCCCATCTTCTATTTCAGGTGAAATTTTAAGATCCAAAAGTAATTTTAGGCAAAGTTAATCCAAACAGGACCTTAGGTGATACATTGCTTTTATGGCAGCTGACTAGCTGTATCGAACTATCGATCAACCATATATATATAGCATATCATGCAATGACTATATGTAGAGAATTAAAGTGCATGCATATTTGCCATTAATTACACAGGTATGAAGTCAACTGTCCTAATTATATAAAGAACACTAGAACTCTTAAATAAGAAGTTGAGATTAATTAGCGTAGGCTAGAACCATTGACAAATGATAACGCCAATTAATGCCAATATAATTCATGCATTACCTTGGCCAGAGGACCGGTGGTGTACGTTGTGGGACATATAGTGCCATTACCAAAATTTGACACTTCAACTGATACTCCATCAGAGCAAATTATTTGTGTATCAATGCGAAATTTTGGTAATGATAATTCATATAGCACCCCCATTGGATATGCTCTTACAATTGGAATTGGAGGCCTTACAGTCCAATTCCATTGTTTTGTTCGTTTTTCGTTTTAACTTGGAAATGAAATTAAATTCCTGCATGCAGACTCCGGCCAAATCCTTCAATTACAATTCCATAGTAAAAAACCAAGCTTTTTTAATTTGAAATATATAAAATAAAAAAAAATGAAAATAGTGGAAAAACTGTAAAAAAATAAATAGAATTTCTGCCAAAAAAAACAAATGCATGAAAGCAAAGGTTCCATTTTAGTGCGAGGTGATTTGAAAAATAATTGAGGTCTAAATGCGGTTGCATGTTTTAATTAGCACATATATATTTAATTAAGGCACCGTTTGGATTTGTTAATTTTATAGAAATTTAAAAAAAAAAAAAAAATAATTATAAAAAAACAATCCAAACGGTGCCTAAGTGATTAGATTACTATATTTGGAAGGAATTGAATTTAGGTACGCAGTTTGTACGCATTAATTCGAATTGTGGTACGTAGGGTATGGAAGGTGGTGACAAGAGTTTTCAGTGGTGTTAATTAGGCCATGATAGCGTTGAGTTGTCAACTAAAATGGTGCAAGTGTGAATAAATGGCATGAGGCTGATAAGGAGTGCACATCGGACACTTGCCCTTTATGAGACAAAGTAGCCTTCCATGATCCTAACAATACAACAAAATCTTTACCCCTTTTCACTCGATCATGCCTGCTACCTCCTAACTTGTACAAAGATTTTTATTTCTCCATAATTATACTTATTGAAAATTTTTTAATTTCTTCTCTCTCTCTCTCTCTCCATATTACGTCGATGCAGGAATATATTTTTTAAAAAAAATTTAAATTTTGACGATGACATGACACTAATGTGATAATTTTATTTTAATTGACAGATCAAGCTATTTGCTGATAAAGCACACTATATCAAATGCTTGTCCTATTAGATATGATAACAAAATTAGAAAAAAAATAATAGAATGAATAACGCTACGTACTTCTTTATGGGAAAAAAAATATACTATTTTGATGTGTATGGGATTTTATAAATGCATACTTTTTGACAATGTAATTCTTATTTGTTTAGATGGAAATCAAATTATGAATGCCTGACTATACTTGTAGTGATTTAGATCGCAATTTGGAACCATTTTTTTTTTCCATAATTTGTTTAAAACTATCCATCATTTATGATAAGTTATCAAATTTCCATTATTAGCAAATAAAATTATTATAAAAATATTATTGAGGAAACAATCTTATTAGTCATTACATTATTGCGATGGGTTACTCTCATCTATCTATTAGGCGAGTCCCCGTATCACGGGATGTTGCACAAATCATAAGCTACATGCCCTATCATTGAAAAAGGACCTGATATATAATATTGTATTATAAAATACGATATGATTTGCAATCCCGTAAACACTTCAATCAATATTAGGTCGTAGACACTTCAATCACTGTTAGATGGCTCTCTCTCGGCAAAGTTCAGTTGAAATATTCTATCAATTTTAATCAATGCATTTGTATTAGTTTCATGTATTTTGTGTGCTAACTTGTGATGAATATAAGTACATAACAACATGACATGTCTTGAATTAGATGTCAAAATAGTTAAAACACGAAAAATAGAAAAAATATTCACTCCCGAACCGTTCGGTTTTTTGTTAGCACGTTTGGTTTTTTTTGTGTGTGGCCCCGGTCCGGACCCAAACTATTCGTCAAATATATGATTACAGGTAGAAAAAAAACTCAAAAAATTCCAATAATAGTCTTAATATAATTGTACAAAACACCCTCTCTTTCTTCTAGATCCCTTGAAGCAACCAAACAAGGCCTGAGGAGAGAGAGAAAGCACCAAAGAGATCACAAACCCTAACCCTTATTCCTCAGAATCGCAATTACAGAGGCAAGTTTCAAATCTCAATTTTTAATTTTTTTTTTCTTTTTATCTCACAAGCCCTAGAAATTCAGTCACAAAAACCTCAAGGTGAAGACACCAATGCGTTGTCGTTTCGCTTTCGTCTCGTTGTCGCGAATTGATATCTACGGTGTTATGAATTCTGTTCTGGTTGGGCTGTCATTTTAGAATCTTCCCCACTCTACCTAACAAACCTTGCAATTATGTTTAGAGACCCCGAAAATGCTTTCCTTTGAGTCCAAGAGCTTGCTGCATTATGTTATAATCTATATATATTTATGTGTATGTATGTATATATACTTTCAGATCTCAAACTGTTGTATATCTGGGATTTTGTGTGTGTTTGTGTATGTAACTGTGTTGAAAAATCATAGGGTTGATTGATGTTAGTGTTGCGAATGCTGTTTCAGATATTGCATTTGGAGCCGGCATTATTTGGTTGGGTTGAATTGTAAGAGGGTGTTGAAGATTGTGGGGAATGTGGAAAGATTAAAATTGTGTTTGATTATCAGTGTTGTTCTTTTTGGTGTCTTTGATTTGTGAACTGAGTGAACGAGGGGTGTGTAAAAATGGCTGATGCTGCGATTATAGAGGAGGCTGCAGGATCCAGATTTAGTTCATTGGAGCTGATTGGAAGAGGATCTTTTGGCGACGTTTATAAAGGGTAAGTGTCGAATTTGATTGGTTTCATATCTATGCTACATTACAATGTATTGTTTTATTAACATTTTGTGTTAGCAAATTGCTCTGGAATGACCTGCTGTCTATACATTAATGGGTCATATTCTGCTCATGCTAAAAACACGAGTTTCAATTCCCATTAACTTTTCAAGTCTAAAAGGTTTATGCAGCTACAAAGATATATGGGATCGAGTCTGTTTCAATCTTTATTGAAACTAGGGATGAAGTTACAGTCGTTTGGTTGTTGATAAAACTGAGGAAATAAAAGACAATGATATCTTGAACCATATGTTTTATGTTGTTTAGTTTCCAAAAAGAGGAAAGCTCATCTCGACTATGCAATGTAGTTGAATTAGGTACAGTTCAGTGGAGGATTTTGCTTGATCGGGTTAATCATTTTATTTTCTTACTTTTTCTCTGCAAACAATTAGAGCTTTTCTGTTTTGGTAC
Source organism: Hamamelis virginiana (assembly GCA_017140935.1). NCBI lineage: Eukaryota > Viridiplantae > Streptophyta > Magnoliopsida > Saxifragales > Hamamelidaceae > Hamamelis > Hamamelis virginiana. The sequence goes on along the minus strand of JAESVK010000506.1, from coordinate 1,410,078 downwards.
TTTGTGTTGACCATGTAAAGACATATAAGTAAGCTTCTAAAGACTTTCCATTATTCCCTTAAATGTAGGAGTTGACGATACATAGCCATTATAGATACTTGATCACTTGGAACACTTGATTGTGGGGTCTAGCACTCAAATCTTAAAAGTTCATAATTATAAGGGATGAGATTGCTAACTTATGTATGACATTACACTGTTGGTGGTTTAGTTCGCGAGGGCTTTGAACTTTGCTACATATTGTGAATTGAGAACACGCTTCACTACTTACTTTAATTGTACATTGGGCTATTGGGGATTCACTATTACACGATGAATTTTGTCTTTTTATGCTCTGTATAATTGCAGGGAGATGTTTGGCAATCTTGAGATGAATAAAGAAAGGTTTTAAGAAATAAAAAGTTGGATGCTAAAAAAATGAGAGGGAAGTTTGTCAGCTAAGGATAGGGTGTGAGGGATTTGGGAACAGAGATTCAACAGGGTTGCAAAGATAGGATAAATCAGTTAGTAGCAAAAGTTTAGGTTGTCTTGTCTTAAATAAGGGGATTGGAGTATGAAGTTTTTCAACGGGTTGCAAATGCTCATTAGAGGAACAGCCACATCAGCAAGGTGGACATATATGGTGAAATTTAAACCAGTGCAGCAGAGATTAAGGCAAATATACACACACACACACACACACACACACATCCTACTTTAGAGTGGTTGGAGCTTGACATGTTTAATTGGCAATCAAAGTGCTGGTTGGAAATACTGTTTGAGGGGGAGGTGTTGGTGGCTCTAGGGAGTTGGATAATTCATGTAGACAAGGCTTCAGGCCCAAATGGAATGACATATGCTTTCTTTCACAAGTTATCGTGAGGTGGTTGGGGAGGACTTTATGATGGTAAGTTTCGAAAAAGCATCAATGCTCCTCTCTTTTGTTCCTTGAAAGGGAGCTGCTGATTATATTAGGCATTTTAGGTGAGCTGCTGATGATATTAGGGATTTTAGGCATAGTCTTTATAAAATCATTGCTAAGGTTTTTGCTCATGGACTATAGCGAGAAACTAGGAAAATTTTGATGCAATTCTTATTGCAAATGGGTGTTTGAATTGAAGGTTGAGAAGAGGGTCTATGGGGCTTGTTTGCAAGATGGATATTAAGAAGGTTGTGATCATGTAAGTTTAAGAAGGTTGTGATCATGTAAGTTGGCATTTCTTGATGTCTAGCTTGGTAGAATTGGTGTTCAATGACAAATGGAAGAAAAGGGTGTAGTGGTGTACTTTTGCAAATTGATGGTGTCTTAATAAGCATGGAGTCCATCAGGTTTCTTTGGAAGCTTGATAAGTCTTAGGTGGATCCTTGGCTTTGTTGTCCATTTTGGTTATGGAGGCCCTTGGTTGGCTAATTTCCAAGGTAGTGGAGGTAGGGGTGTTGGAATGTTTTAGGTCAAGAGAAGGTGGGTCGCCCCTAGAAGCGGTTTCTCACATTTTGTTTGTGAATGATACACTAATTCTTTGTGGTACTAATGGGATCTAGTTGAGGTATCGTTGTCGTATATTGCTTTGCTTTGAGACCATTTTTGGCTGAATAGTGGACTTAGGAACAAAGTGAATCGGTGCAAGTCGAGAAGTGTGAAAAGTCAGCCTTATAGCTAGAAATTTAAGTTGGCCTGTGTAGAAGATTTGTCGATTTCCTATTTTGTACTTCCTTTGGGATCTTCCTATAAGTCTAGGATGGTGTAGGATGCAATTATTGAGACATTTGATCGGAGGTTAGTGGTCTAAGAAAGGTTTTATTTTTTGAAAGGGGGAAGGATCACTCTCATTAGAAGCACTCTTTTGACCCTTCCTGCTTGCTTTGTGTCCGTGTTTATTATCTAGGATTGGTGGCTAAGAGGGTATAAAAGTTCAAAGAGACTTATTTTGGGGCAGTTTGAGGAGGAGTTCAAGTACATGGGCAGATCCCAAAAGGAAAGGGGATTGGGAATTAGAATACTACAGACCATGAATAAGGCACGTTTAGGGAAATAGCTTTGGAGATTTTCAATTGAAAGAGAGTTTTTGGAGGATTAGTTTGTAGTAGAAGAATGATAGAATCAGTGGCAGTTAGTTCTTAAGGGAGGTGCGGAGTCTGGTGGTGAGTTTGTGTAAATTTATTCTGAAAGGAGTTGAATATTTTATTAAGGGTCTTAGTTTTAGAAAATGTGGAAGGAAAAGATTCTATAGCAAGCTGTGTGGTGAAGTTTTTCTCTTCTCTTTTTGAAAAGAAGGCGACTTGTAGACCTTTACTTGATGGAATGAATTTTGAGGCAATTTACTCTGAGGATGCCAATTGGTTGAAGAGAAAATGGGATGGGGAGAAGGTGTTTGAAGCAGTCAATAGCTTGGGAGGGGACAAAGCCCTAGGTCTAGATGGGATGGCTCTAGCTTTCTTTCAGAAATGTCGGCGTGTGGTACATGGGCTGTTCCCCCTTTTGGCGCCTTTCTATTCTAGTGCTATTAAGTAGTATGTAATGCTTACTAGCCAAAGGTTTTTGAAATGGATCATGTACCTGCATTTGTGATGTGTCATGTTGATATAGGTTCTTTTGGGTTCACAAAGGATCCAACTAGGTCTTCACCTTTGAGAGAATGACTCCACAAATTCTAAGATATTAATGGTGGATATAATAGATCAAGTGAATATATTTTTTTCCCTTCTTTTTGTTTAGGTTACTTCCTGCAAGCTCTATCTATAATCAATACGAAATCCACCTTCACCCACCCAAACACACACGTATACTTCAAAATGGTTTTGATATGGATCCCATACCGGCATTCCCACGAACCCCCCCCCCCCCTCCCTCCTTCCCTCTCCAGGAAAAAAAAATCACACAAAAAACACAACCCCTACAGAAAAGCAATCATAAACTTGTAACGTGAATAAAACACTCTAGTTTGTGTTAATCACAAAAAATGTAGGATGTGTACTTTGAAATGGTTTTGATATGGATCCCATTCCAACTAATATATTTTTTCAGCTATGAAAAAATGACTCCCAAATTTATGACTGAAGAGGGTAAGAGTGTAATACTATGCATAAAATTGAAAACATGTAATTCTAAAATATTGTTACTTTTTGGAAGAGGGCTGGTATTTTTTGGAAGTTTGTTGAACAGTATTGGAAACTTTAGACAAAACCTTTAAGATGTCAAAGAGATAATTAGGAAAGTAGGTAATTCTATGGGGACTAACCTCTTCAATCAAAGCTCACTTCATGACGAATTAGGAGATGCACTTGATAGTCAATGTCTCATGAATTCGGAGTCTTCCTGTTCTTGAGGGACTTGATTACCAAAGACTGCATAGTGTTTAAGTTTCATGCGCTTGATAGTCAATGTCTCGCTGTGGATCCCGAAAATTTGATTATGCTATATATATAATCATGCCGTTTAATTTATTGAATTAGAGCATGGTCATGTTAGTTTGTTTTGAATTTTGATTGAGGAGTTCACTTGTTCAGCAATGTAATTCCTGTCAGATACTAAACAAATGACCATGTCTAAGATTGATACAAAATTAAGCTGGATATTTCATGATAACCATGATTGTGAGAAAAGTTTGCAGCTATAATATTAGTCATGGAGCTGTTTGGTGCGGGTTGAGTTTCAAGAGTTCTTGTAGATTTTGGATTACCTTTGGAAGTGAATGCTTGTTCTTATTGTCTTATGGGTTTTAACTGCTCGTACTTTTATTTTTTCTTCAAGGATTACTGTGTTTCATTTACAAGTTGAAGTCTGCTGTTGTAAAGTAGGATTTTTTTATTTTTTTTTATTTTTTTTTTCAGCTGATGAAGTTGTTTTATCATCATAATGTAAATCTGTTTGCATGCTGAGCTAGTGTGCTTTGATGCCTTCTTGATTTGCAGGTTTGATAAGGAGCTCAACAAAGTTATAGCTATTAAAGTTATTGATTTGGAAGAATCGTGAGTATATAGTTAGTTTTGAATATTTTTGCTGTTAAATTATGTTTTCTGTTTCTTAATGTCAGATGCTTAGTGTTACTAGGAACTATTTGTTTATGAATATTAGTTCTTTGTTATTAATTATTACTTTGTTGAGACAACCTGTGTGCTAATAGTTTATTTTTATTTTTTTGGTAATAATTTCCCAGTCTAAGAGGAACCACACAGCCCTTTTTTGTGGTGCCACTCCATTCGTAGCACTCAGAAATTTTGCAGAGTTGTCTCATACCGGTCTTGTTACACAAATTTAAGAAAGTACAGCAAAGAACCTAGACATTTCTTATGTTGACACTCAAAATGTGTGAATACTTGTTTAGGACACGACATGAGATGAGTGTAGGTATGGGATGTATCCAACACAATTGATTGGTTAATGTATGCCCAACTGGCGTCAGATAAGAAAGAACAAATTTTAGTTCACTAGAAGTTCCCTACTATATTTTCTATATAAATTCCTTTGTTATATGGATATTTAAAATAGAATGAAGTACTCGTGTTGGAACTTGGATGTGCCGGGTTACAAAATTTTGCCCTTGGGCATAAAAGACACAAAGATGAAGAAAACTTAATTGTATCCCCATGTCACAGGATATGAAGATTATATGAATTTAACACCTAGACCCTTATGTGCATCTGACTTGTGTGCCCAATTCCACTTGGCATACGTCATTCTAAGGTCACCGATCTCATTAGTTTCTTTCTGTCTTAATTATGTGCTTATGATTTTAATAAAAAAAAAAATTATTGCAATATTTGTTTTGAATAGTTCCCCCATGCTGTCATGGTTGTCCTTTGTTGTCATCTTTGTACTCTACAATTTGCCCTCATTTTGAGCAAGCTTATTTCTTCTGCTTCTGTTGTATCTTTTTCGGGATAAGAACAGATGTTTTTACTGCATCATTCTTGTAACTTGGTAGCCTTTTCCTATAATTCCTTGTTCAGTGTTTAGAGCTTGTAATTAGAATTTCCATTTGTGATTGTGAGATCTGGACATGCCTATTTTCTCTGGATCATTGTTTAGGTGGTGATTCTATTTGTAAGTGAGCTCTTTGGTGAATATAATTTGTTTAATATTTACTTTACGGGCTTCGTGAGTTACATCTAAAGTGTGCTTTGAAATTTTTCTTCCACAGCGAGGATGAGATTGAGGACATTCAGAAGGTATTATTCAACATTCTTGATCAACTAGTGAATTAAATCTGCAGTAAATAAATCATTAGGTTGCTCATTTAAATCCATTTTGTTCCAGGAAATTTCAGTTTTGTCACAATGTCGATCTTCATATATTACCGAGTACTATGGTTCCTATCTCCACCAAACCAAACTATGGATAATAATGGAATACATGGCTGGTGGCTCTGTTGCTGATCTAGTAGGTTACTTTTATTGTCTTGCTTTCACTTGTTCATTGCATGAAATTCAAATTTGCTGCATTAGAAGGATTTGAGGATTGAGGAATAAGATCTTTATCTATCTTTTATCTCCCATTTCTATCGATCTCATATTTACCCTATCCTGAGGTTCCTTTGTGTAATAGAAATATTCCCTTGAACTTCACAACATAGTGTGAGAGACTCATTTAAATGCTTAGTAGTTTCTAATTGTAACAAAGCTGCTATTGAGGGATTTAATACTTAGCTGTGAACAGTAAAATAGCAAATTGTGTTCCACCTTTCAATTATGTAATAAACTGTAAACTTATGTCTTCTTTTTCAGTTCCCTCCAAATATTTCCACTTCTTAAGTGTATATTTTACCTTTTAGATGCTGCCTCCAAGGCTCCACCCTTTGAAAGTTTTTTACTTTTGATTATCTTGTTGAATTTTTTTGTTCATCACCTTATCATTTTGCGTTATCTTTGTTACTAGTCACTGCCCCTTGGCATTATTGTCGATAAATTTGGAAAAGTTTTGGTTTTAGGATGTATCCAGAAAAAGTGGGGGTGGGGGTTGTTTAGGTATAAAGAAGATTGCCACATGTTAGTTTTGGACATCTGACTAAGTTTATGTTAGTTTTGGACATCTGACTGAGTTTATGTTATATCAGTATCTTTTATGCAATTCTTCCTTAGTGTTCAAAAGCTTCAATTTAAAAGACTACCACAAGGCTTTAGTTTGCAGTCTGGGAACTGTGCTCTCTGAATGCTAATGATTAAAATCTGCTTTTCAGCCCCATCATCAAGTAACCAATTCATCGGCCAGAGCCCCCCTTTCCCAGCCACAATTAAATGAGTTTTGACTTGTGAGGATAAAATGTCAAAATTTGTTATTAATGGCCAAAAAATAAATGAGTGTAATGACAGTATTAATTGAAAAATAGTATATGGCAACAGTTGAAAAAATTTCATGTTCAATGCAGTTAATGAAAGTTATGAGAACTTGGATTGGAATTTGTAGAGGAATGGAGTTTTTAATCTTATTTTTATGGGAAGCGTTAGATGAGAAAAAAAAGTTGATTTGTTGGTAAAATAATCAGTTTGAAGGTGGAGATTAATTGTGAAAGGCGGTGCTTTAGAAAGATAAAAATGATCAGAATTTGATATCAGAAGTTCTTCTAAACATGTTGACTTGAGGACAGTGGCTAAGGGGTGGTATTTTATTGGACGGAATTTTATTCAAGAGAAAGATGATTGAAGACAGCATTTTGTCTGCTAATTGTTCCATCCTGATTTTTATTCATAATGAAGGCCCTAATTTTCAATAAAAAAATTTTGCATTTTGTATCCCGATTCTTTTCTCTGTAAGGTTTTTCTTGTTTTTCTCATATCCTTTTGCATATATTATTGTTTCCTGCTTATTGGAAAAAATAAATGATTTTCATCACTTTTTTTTCCGCATGGGTTTCCTTGCTGAAATTGTTCAAATAGTTAATGAACTCTGGATCTTGATGTTACTGTGTGACATATAGTAAGATTTAAGGCCTTTATCCAGTTGCTTATTTCTCTCTGATTGTGTGGTACTTGCATATGCTACTTTTATCAAGTGAACTACTGACCTGGGAGTTGCCCATTCTTTTCTGAGATTGTGTTCATTCAAGCGTTGGAATATAGATGCCAGAGTTTTGTGAGAGAATAAAAAATCTTATTTACTGTAGTTTAAGTAATACGGAACTATTCATTGGTATTGCGTATTAAAATGAAGAAAGTAGCGATGAAATGTTGCTGATCTTTAGTTCAGGTATGCTTTCTTGATATCAATGGCAAGGCACTTTCCTTAAAAGGTGAGATTGAGTTGTTCTTGCCAATGCTTTGATGGAATTTTTTCAGTGCTTTTTTTATGTCAAAATGTCGAGGAAATCTCCTAAAAAGTGTTAGATTGAGTTGCTTTTCTTTTTCCTTTTTCTATTATATTTTAGGACCTACTAGCATGTGCTTTGCATGTGTGCTTTATAGCATGTTGCCTCTGTCTGTTCATCCTGTGGAGAGATTAATGGGTAGTAGGATTTATCCATTCTCCTGTCTCTCTGCCACATGGATGTTTTATGGTCCAGGAGACTTATCGACTCAGCTCTCGTTTTGAGTCATTTATTCTTTTAACTTTATTCCTTCACTTGTGGGGATAAAGTTATCATGGTTTTTAAGGAATAATGGACATATGCATTGGCACCAAATAAGAGCTACACTTTCCTTTATATAGTTATGTGTATATATGCTGTGATGATGCCGTTATATTCTGTTATAATCCTAGGGAAAATATTCCCTATATCGGAAATTTTTTAAGTCTAATTCAAAATGTGCTGCTGCAGATCCAGTCAGGTCCACCACTGGATGAGATGTCTATTGCTTGCATTTTACGTGATTTGCTGCATGCAGTTGAATATCTTCATAATGAAGGAAAAATTCATAGAGATATTAAGGGTTCTCTCTCTCTCTCCCTCTCTCTCTTTCTCTGTGTGTGTGTGTCTTTTTTCTTTTAAACTATTTGGTGTAATGACAAGCTTTGTATTATAATTTTGACAGCGGCGAACATTCTATTGACTGAGAATGGTGATGTTAAGGTATATGCTTTATGGTCGGATCAACCTATAACTGTTTAAAATTATTTGTACTAAGTCGGCCACAGTAGAAGAAGGGTATACATAATATGGATGGAGTCATGCATTTGGTTTTGGTTTCTCAAGTTTATGTTTGTGACTTTGTAACAGGTCGCAGATTTTGGCGTCTCTGCCCAATTAACTAGAACAATTTCAAGGAGAAAGGTACTATTTTTTGCCATGTCCAAAGTTGCATTATTGATTGAATATGTGTGAATGGCTTATTGGCTTATACTCTCTGCATCCTTTTTTCTGGTGTTTAATATTATGTCAAAAAAAATTTTATGATCTGTTCATCTGATGTCTTGTTTATTTTCTTAGTGGCGATCTATTCTCTCTCTCTCTCTCTCTCTCTCATATATATATATATGTTACTAATCTCTTAAACAAATTATATTCATCAACCAAACAAATTTTAACTATAATAGGGTATTCACAGGAAGCTGTGCTTTGTTAGTATATTTAGTTTTATGGTAAAAGTTGACAAGATCAGGGAAAATAATTTCCTGATTGTTTTTTTTTTTTTTCAATTGCCGGCCTCTCCATTTCGCACTGTAGTTCTTCTCCGCACCCCATATTAACCATTATCTCTTGAAAAATTCTTCTATGATTATATTTTATTATCATGAGAGATTTTTGCTTTATTATTGTTTACAGAACCGCTCTCTCTAATGAATAAGTCCTTGACACTAAGTTAATATTGCTATTTGGATGTATGCATTTTCTTTCCATGCAAACTATGTTCTCTCTTATTAGTTGCAGTTAGGACTTAGGACATTGTGATTTCTGGATTTCCATCAACACGGCTTCTTAACCTGTTGTTAAATGGAGGGTTCTAGAATTGTCTGAGTGCCATTAAATGGTAATCAACACTTTGGGGATGTGTTTACAATGGTGTTGTAGCCTTTTAGGATACTTCTTTGTAGAAGATGAAGATGACTCTGATGTTTTCTGCCTGACTGTGTTATGCCATTATCCGCAACAACTTACGTTACTTCAAGTGCCTTTTCCATATGAGGCAAGGAACTTGATGAGTGACTTTTGTAAAGCTGAAAGGCTGAAACACGTATTTATTCCATCTTCATGTATATGAACTTCACTTTTCTTTTTGATGAGATCGAGGAAATCAATAAATTGTGTGTATAAATTAACATATTGCACTAATGTGTTTAACAATGACAGACATTTGTAGGAACACCATTCTGGATGGCTCCAGAGGTAATTCAGAATTCAGATGGATACAATGAGAAGGTATCTTTTGGAGCAATAATCTAGGATCCTTGCTCCTATCCCTGCAATCCTTTTGGCCTTGTTGAGTGGTGAGCAATTTTCATATAATGGGACATTTTGTATGGTGCAGGCAGATATTTGGTCTCTTGGGATAACTGCAATTGAGATGGCAAAAGGGGAACCTCCACTTGCTGATCTTCACCCAATGAGAGTTCTTTTCATCATACCTAGAGAAAATCCGCCACAGGTTTACCCAGTACTCTTGATGTTGTACTACCTAGTTATTCTTGTTCCTCAATTGAATAAAGAATACTTTGCCAAATGGAAACATCATTCTCATAGTTTCAAAGGATTGACATTTTGTGTTTTTGTGCAGCTGGATGAGCATTTTTCTCGCCCTATGAAAGAATTTGTATCTCTGTGTTTAAAGAAGGTGCCTGCGGAGGTAAATGCTTATACCCTCCAAAAACCTCATATATATATGTGTGTGCGCGTATTTTTCTTCTTTCTTCCTGCATATTTATTATGAATATTTTGGGTTTGGATAAGAGAGAAACTGACTGATTATATATGAATCTTCATGGTCTCAAGAACATTATCTTTCTAATGGTACAGGTTAGTTTGATCTGAGTTTAGGCTGCATGATGAATTTGAATAGCCATGGTTCTTTTGTTTTATAATTGTTAATAGTTCACATATTCTACATTTATTATTGTCAGGTTATGAGAATGCATGCGTGAAATTTGTGAATCTATGGGATGGGGTTTAAGTACCTTTCCATTTTCCAACCTGTAAACTTTGTGGAATCTTTTCAGTCTGGATGAATGTCTAAGATGAACGGGTGAGATTGTCCAACTGTTAATCCAATTATGGTCCATATCTTCTAAGTGCCTGTCATTTCCTTAGTAGGGATGATGTGTGCGACTGTATCTCTAAATGGTTAAACTTGATAGAATGCTTTGATAGTGTGAAGCAATATATAGAGTGGCTGGAATTATTCGACCAAGTTAACTTTGGCCTTGTAGATAGGAATAGCTATGGGTTTACTTATTCAGGTAACCTGTCTTGCCCCACTCCTATTGGGACGGGATTGGTACACCCATGCATAGGGCAGGGATGGTATTCCAAGTCCCAACCGCCCTTGGGTTCAAGACAGGATTGGGTTTTACTATGCCCACTCTACCCCAGTTAAATTATTAAATGTTTTAAATTCCCTTGCATAAATGTAATTTAAAAAAATATTTTAACCAATAGGGGGGCCAAATTGTAAATATGTCCTTTGAGAGGACTGTATGCCAAAAGACAAATTCATAAAGGGGAAGCCGTCCTTTTATGCAGAACCCTACCTCTCTTGCTGTTCTAGTTTTTTCAATGTGGGATTGTGTGAGTCAGGAAATTGTGGTTTTAAGTCTTATAAGTTGATGGTTTTCAGTATACTTTTATTCCACATCGGTTCTTTAAGAGAAGTGACTGTTTTGAAGGCCCTTTTAAGCAATGAGCTACCATGTATGACACCTGGTATGAGCAAATGTGGGAGCTCCAACCCGCTTAGATAAATTATATGTCCTGCCATGCCTCAGTCATAGATGGTGGGAATGGGACAGATTTGAGAAATTCTTGGACTTGGAAGGGGATTTGGATAAGGGAGACATATCCCCGAACCCGCCCCATTGTCATGCCTACCTGTAGATCCCTTAGGTTAGACCCAATTATTAGAGGAGCTCATCTTTTAAGTACTTGCTATAGATCCACAAATTCTTTCAAGGTATAATATCTGCTACTCGAACTCTACATGGTGCTGCAGGAATGGAAAATATTTCAAATAATAAATAAAAATAGGAAAATCAGTTTTGGGGGCTCCTCGCCTACTTTTGGTTATTGTTCTTTTGGCAGTTTCTGATCATGTTTATATTTGGTTCTGTGCAACAATTTTCTTCCATCTTTTCATGTCATTGAAATCTTGAGGAGTTTCTAGATTTTCAAAGTCTGATTGAACAATTGATTATGTTATCTATTGAATATTTATCAAGTCAAGCGGAAAAAAAAAAAAAAGAGGAATATTTAAGTGATGAAAAATAATTCAGCGCAGTATCCTCACATTGAGAAGCTTTCCGAATATTACCTTATGTGTAAATATTGTTTCTCCTTGGTTTAGCCAGACAGCCAGAGTTTTCATTGAAACTGAATTCAAACTCTTAAGGGCGTGGGTTTGACCAGCATGGCTATTGCCTTGACATCCATCTCACCATTATTTATCAAACACACATATTTGGAACATTTGTTAAATGTCATTTATAATTTTCTGGGTTTTAATTTTAACTAGGAAAATTTGCTCTCATTTGGGGTATTTGGATGCAACAATACAGGGTCTTTTTGAAGCTACCTATCCATGTCTTTAGAAATTGAATTTGTGAGTGTTGGAGTGTGCACACATGCGGTTGTCAAGATCAACATTTCCTTGCCGTCAAACAGCTTCTTAGCATATGCGTTGGTGTAGCTTAACTTTGAATGCCAAGATCGTATTTTTTATTTTATTTTATTTAAATGAAAAACCAAGGTTTGAAATACAATCTTGGAATACCTTCAATACCGAGATAGTATTTTTCGGATCAGCTCATGTAGAGCCCTCTGTTCTATGTTATCTATGGTGCCATCCTATGTTTGCATCAAACAATCAATGAAGGTTGCCTTGAAATCTTTTGATCCATTACTTAAATGGAATTAGTTTGGGCCTGTGAAAGCCTTACTCTTTTATGTTTATCCCATAGTTTTGAAAGGAATGTGAAATGAGATGTAAGAAAAACAATTTGTGGCACATCTTTGATGTTTGCACCCTCTTCGAGTTTTGCTTCGTAGCATAAAACACTCATGAAGCTCATGCTAAACTCTTGCAACTTGTTTACTGACTGAGGTTCTCATGCCTACTGACTTGAAAGTAGGTTAATGCTTGAAATGTATGCCCATATACCAAATTTAAGATAGGATTCTCTTCTTGACTTTGTTATATAAGTTTTTGACTTGTTTAAACAAACATTTCACGAGATATATTCAATAAATTCAGAGATTGGAAAGTCCATCTGAAGCTATATTTGTAATTAAGAGTTTTACTAATGGTATTTAATGGGATTTGAAACCAATATGTAGTTATCCCTTTCTTCTTTTTGACTGTTTTTTTGAGATATGTTACATGATATGCATGGAGATTGAGTGCAATTTTTTTTCTTTTTTCTTTTTTCTTGTATTATAAAAATGCAAATTTCTATGATATATAGATGTTATTTCTCAATACTTACGCTTTTGTCTGCTGCAGAACACTCTGCTTTTTCCCCAATTCTTGCCTTTTAAAACTATATATATGCCAATTTGAATTTGGATGATGTGGTGACACGGTGTTCCTTTATTACTTTAATCGTTGTTGGATTTCTTATGTTCTCCTTTTTGTCTCTTTAATTACAGAGACCAAGTGCCAAGGAACTTTTGAAGCATCGTTTTATTAGGAATGCTAGGAAGAGTCCGAGGCTTTTGGAGAGAATAAGGTGCATTTTATTGCTATGTTTCTGTTACCTCTCTTTCAATGTAATCTATTCTAGCAGTTGTGTTTGCTGAACATCTTTCTACAATAAGCATGCGTGACAAGGACACTAGCATGGGTCTACATCTGATGTGGATACGAGGTGTTTAGAGGGAACTCAAAACAAACTTAACTTTGACTCAAGTGTCAGTTCTGCAAACATTGTCTGGCATACAAACGTATTATTGTGTTTGTCACATCAAGTAAATGCTAAAATAGGGTGCCCTTGTTGCATAAGTTAGCATAGTGATGATGTCCTTGTTATCTTGATAGAGAACGTCCAAAGTACCAAGTAAAAGAAGATGATGCAGAAACCCCTAGAAATGGTCCTAAAGGTTTTGGGGAGGCATCTGACACTGTGAAGGTGACAAGAGATTCAAGAGGGGAAGAAACTGTTCGAGCCAGGTGGGTTGAATCTGTAGACTATTAATGCTTTGCTTGTTGTGTATTGGAATTTTGACTGTCTAGATGTAATGTACAGTGGTCAGGGAAAAACACAGAGGAATGCTGGTTGGGACTTTAGCATTAGTGGTTCACAGAGTTCAGGAACTGTTCGAAGTGTTGTGAGACCACCTCAGGTTAGAGAAAAGAAAACGGAGGTTTCATATAATCAGGCTACTCCAAGAAAAATTCCAGATAGTAGTGGCCAATGGCTGTCTGCATCTGGAAGCACATTTCATGAGTCGGAAGTTCTTGGGAAAGATGCTAGAGTCCTATACCATGATGAACAAGTAGATAATTACCATGAAGATGTAAGATTACTCCTCTCTCTCTCTCTCTCTCTCTCTCTCTCTCCCTCTCCCTCTCCTGCATGTGTCCATGTGTTCGTCCCTCAAGAATTTCAGCATGCAAATTCAATGCAACCTCCAGCTGTAACAGGGGACCTGAATTTGTAAAGTCTAAGAAAAGAAAGAAAAACAGCTATAAACTGTAACCGCCCTTGTCCTATACTATGGTAGGCCTTTAATAAAAGAAATAAAAACAGCAATAGGCTGCAACTGCCCTTGTCCTGTACTATGTTAGACTAGGAAATGGTACTATTTCAATTGAATAAAAAAGGGAGATAATGCTATTTGCCGGTCAAAATTTGTGACATTAGCCACTCCATTCGTATTATAGGGAGAAGGTAATATCATTGAGCCCTTGAAGTATTTGTCTAGGTGATTCTCACCTGGTTTGTCCACCATGCCAAAAGTTAGTACAATTCATGTACGGTTATTAATTAGGGCACTTTTTTGCCATGATAAATATTTTGCAATGTGCTTTGATTGAGTTGAGCTTTGCATGCGGAATGATTTAGGGGTGTCAAACTAGATTTTCGTCTTAGAAGCTGACCAGATAAAGGTTATAATTTTTCTTGAGTATAGTATCTTAATATTTTTCTATAATTCCATAAGGAAAATGAGCTCAAATTCGCTCCATTTATTTACTTTTATTTGTGTCTGCTGCTGACTGGGAAGCAAGTTGGTCAAGTTCTGAGTTCACTGGGCCATTTTCATTCAGGAATCAATTTAGCGAAAGAAAATTTTGTTTCTGATGGCCTAGCTTTAACTTTAGTCAACTCAACTCATCCAAGTTTGAGTTGATTTGATGCCTTTTAATACAGTAATATGTAAGGACTTCTGTGCTCATATATCTTTCTGAAGTAGTTTAAAGCGCTCAATTTGCAGGAAGAATTATCTGTGAGCGGGTCTGGAACTGTTGTTGTAAGATCTCCGAGAGGATTTCAGTCATCTGCTGTGTTTAGTGATCAAAGTACTCTGGTATTATCAGTTATCACTGTCCAGTTGTATGATGAAAATGTTGTGATTAGTAGATTTAAGTTTCTATATCTTGTGCTGTGTTAGCTTTTCACTTAATTACATATGAATGTGCCTTGTAGTCTAGCAGCACATATGCTTCTTTTGAGGATGCTTCTACCAGTGGCACTGTTGTTTTTCGTGGTCAACATGATGATTCTGATTCCCCTCGGACTCCAAGATCCAGACTGGGGATCCAAGAAAGATCTTCAAGTGCCTCACTTGAAGACAGTGCGATGAACCTTGCAGAGGTGGTTTTTATTCTTTATATTATTTTTCAATTTATTTAGCTGGCTTTCTCTTGTTGTGGTGTAATATTCTCAATTTTTTTTTGCAAATTATACATAAATTTTTCAACTCAATCTTATTGGGTATGTTTCGACAATCATGGATTGTTCAGATTATTATTGGTGCCAAACAATATTCTAGTTTTGAATGTTTCACTATGCTTCCTTGTTTTAAAAAGCTTTAATTTGCTTGGTGTGTCTGTTCAGGCAAAGGCTGCAATACAAGGAGGATTGAGGAAAGGAAATGCCCGGGAAAGGTCTGTCTTGGGCAAGGTCAACAGAGATGGGCATGATAATAGAAAAGCAGAGCAAATGATCAGCGGTTCCGATTCTTCCAGGTACATCTAATAATCTAGATGCTGGTAGTTTTATTTATTTATTTTTTTTTTTATCCCTTCCTGCATATAAGAAAGATAAGGTTTGATTATTTCCATTTCTAAAAGCAAAAAATTCTGCTTCAGGCATTCTCATGAGTACTTCGATGCACAGAGAGTATTTCCAAGATCACGCCAAGCAAGTGATGATGAAGAAAGTGCAAGAATTTCTGCTGCATCATCATCTGCCCCATTATCGGTGTTGCTCATCCCTTCATTAAAAGAGGTGAACAGTCGAATGATTTCATTCATATCTGGTGGAGAAATCTTGAATCTGAGTACTCAGTTTTGTAAAAGCATTCTCTCTTTAGTATCGTTGGCTTGCGTATAAAAGATAGAACTCAAACAATAAGTGGTCTTATTGTGCAAAGTAATGATTGTTAATGATTATGGACCATTTTATTTTGTCATTTTTGTTTAGACAATAGAAAATTTTGAGAAGATGCCAATCTACAGATTAGTTGGTTCGATATTACCTATTCATGATAATTTTTTGCCATTGCTTCTCTCTTTAGTAGCATCTTGTGGTGGTTCTGGTGGATCTTTCATGCACAAACCTTTGACACATGTTCACTGGGAGTTTTGAGTGTAAAAACTTATGCATTAGGTTTGAGGATCTGTTGCAAATTGTACCCTCAAAGCACATGTCATATGTGGAGTTTAACAGTTCTTGAGAACCAATTCTTTAGATTTGAGGCTCAGATGCAAGTCGCTTCTATGGCTTAAAACAATCAGTGACTCTACATAACTACAATTTTCGAGTTTTAGTATGTTCTGTAAGTGACCTTCAATCAAATTTCGCTTCAACCCGCTACCTTTTACCTCCCTAGTTTTTTGCCATGATATTGTAGGCCGTTGCTGATGATTCAGAAGGGTCAGTTGTGCGTGCAGTAGCAAATTCGCTTATGACTATGGAGCGCATGAAGCCTGGGTCTTGTGAAGTTCTTGTCAGCAGGTTGCTTCAGCGACTTGGAAGGTTCACAAGTTCTTTCATTTTCTCATATTTGTTACATGATGCTCTATTTATTTCTTGAAAGATGGTGTCTGGTATTTGGTTTATATAACTCAATTCGAAAAATGTTTCTGCAGTTCAAAGGAATCTTCATTGAAAGATCTACAGGACCTGGCGGCTCGCATCTTCACAAGGGGAAAGACAACTCCTGAAGCAACAGAAAATGCAAATGTGGAAGCTGATAACAGGAAAAAGCAACAGAACAAGGATTTTAACTCAAACCCCAATTTAAGCCCACTTGCAAGATTTCTGCTCTCAAGGTTTGTCAAGTGATTGTTTCTTGAAGAAATTTAATTTTGATTCAGAAATATGGAAAACATTGCATCTTAGTTCTCACCTCAATAAGCACCTTATTTTCAGAAATTGGGGTTTGTAAATGAAATATGAAGACCCAACAATTAGGTCCAACCTAAGATACATGTTTGTTAAAATAAGATTCTGGAGTAAGATATCTATATATATATATATTGAAATGATCAAGTCAACATATGCTTATACAAGTTTATGTAAGCATGAAGCTAGTAGATAATTGTGGGATATATGTTTCGAAAAATTGATTGTTGGATTAGATACTACACCTGTATGTTATGCATGCCAAAAATCACAGTGATCCAACAGTCGGTTTTTCAGAAATGTCACTTAGAAAAATTGTAGCACTTTTCAGCGGTCGTAGTTTTTCCAGTTTATATTTTGAGATATTTACATTAGATCACCGTGATTTTTGGCATGTATGACATCAATAAGTAGAATATCTAATCCAACAGTCAATTTTTCAAAATATGCATTCTACAATGATATATTGTCTTCATGCATACTTAAGATATATAAGCATATGCTAACTCGTATCCGATATATATATATATATATATATATATATATATATATATATATATATATATATATAGTATCTAATTCAACGTTCAATTTTTCAACTTACGTATTTGATAATTACCTTATTTGGCTTTATGTTGAAAGTCAGTATATGTTGACAAGATCATTTCTCTCTCTCCCTGTTAAAAATTGGGTGACTGTATGCCCCTGGTAGCTTCCAAGGACCATATGCATTATTATGCAAGTTAATCCCTAGTTATTAATATAATGATATGCTTGTTGATAAATGGGTCGCTTCTGTGATGCAGATGGCAAGGCCAGGTTTCACGAGATCTGAGTCCAACTTAAAGAGATTGGAAAAGTTTTTGCATCTATGCTTTGTAGTGTGTGATTTTTTTTAAGCATTTATTTTTGATTCAATGTACATATCATTAAGAGGTAACTTTGTATTTGTTTACCTTTTAAATTATTATTTTCTTTTTTTACATTTTTGTTTTCCAGTGGCAACATTGCTGTGTAATTAGCAGGTTGCTTTATTGCGTTAACAATGTAATATTAATAACAATAATTTTATTTATTGATAATTATCTTGTTGCTCTAAGTGGTACTTTTCGAGTCGATGATTGCTGAGAATCTGGAACCTTAAAGACAACTTTTCCAACCCCAAATAATTGAATAGTTATAAAGTTATAGGTTTTCTTTCTGAGCAATCAAACAAAACCTCTGACGAGGATTAGGACACAATTTAATGGACTTTGGAGAAAGTTTTGAATTCCATATGGCGGTCTCAAAATGGACGGGTGTTCATTTGACCCAATGACCGTCGATAAGTTAACAGATCAAACCTGATCTAGTCCGATAATTAATGGATTGGGCTATGGCTTTTTGTTTAACAAGATAGACAGCCTGATCCAAGTCTAATAAGCAGCCTGAACTGATCCAATTCGTCCATTAGCCCTTCCAACAACCTGTTTGGGCTTGATCCAGTCCGATAATTAATGGATTGGGCTAAGGCTTTTTGTTAAATAAGATAGACAACCTGATCCAAGTCCGATAAGCAGCCCGAACTGATTCGATCCGTCCATTAGCCCTTCCAATAGCCTGTTTAGCATGATTTATTAGCCCGTTAACCCGATCTATTAGCCTGTTAACCTGATCTATTAACCCGTTAAAATTAAAAAGCCCATTAGTTCGATCCATTAGCCCGTTAAAATTGGAACCAAAAAAAAAAACCTGTTAGCTCCATCGTTAGCCCATATGTACGATCCATTAACCAGATCCGGCCCGTTACTCTAGTGGACCAGATTGGACAGACTTTTTCCTCTTATTGGACTGGCCCGATCCGGTCCAATAGCTTAACATACCAAGCCCAATCCAAACCGATAGCCCATTAGCCCAGTT
>JAESVK010000506.1:1377844-1391545 GCA_017140935.1 Hamamelis virginiana | reverse complement strand
GGAGAAATTCAGGATACAAATAAAAAAGATATAGCTAGATAACCTGATGTTGTAATATAAGGTGATGACAAACAGATGATAGACCAAGTTTTTGTATATAGCAAAAACAGCATTCACCATTATACATTATCAACTATTTTTTGGAACTCTTAATTAGTCATTAAATTAGGAAAAAAAAAAAACACAAATGAAATTGCACTATGAGAATTTATCTTTATAAAGCAAACTTCAGAACCATAACGTCATCACAGTTGAAAGATGAGGCCACTACTCCCAACAATTATAATTCGCCATATTCTTCCTTACCATTTAAAAGACTACTGTCCTGTTTTATTAGCAAAGGCATTTTTCTTTCAATCCCACAAGCAAATGAGCCGATGCATGTGGCCGCAGAACTTTCATGAATCCATCCTACTTGCGCCACAATCATAAATCAAGCATCACCGCTGGAGCTGCCTCCGAGCCAAAGCAGGGGCTTTCTTAGGAATGTAAACTTTGTAGCTCACCTGGCCAGAAATATAAGCAAATTCTGAATAAACTGAGATCAATGTTCAATGCTTACTGGTAGATATTTAGATAAGTAACATACGAAACCCACAAAAGAAAAAATTACTCACCTGTACCAGTTCCCCACCTCGCATCACAGACATAGTCTTCTGCTCAAACTGTGAGCCGTCCTTCGCTTCACTTTGTGGATCTTTTGAACTCTGGTCTCCCGATGAAGATGTAGGGCAAGCAGTTAACTCAGGAGCAGCAGAACCACAGGCATCACTAACTATTTTACTATTATCATTGCCACTCCGGGGCACAGTCTGTGCAGTTTCAGCAACACCCTTATCTACACTACTCATTGTTGCCAAGAGCCTTACCTTAGGAGACGCCTGTGAATTGGGTACTTGCTTCAGGGTGGAGCAAGAGCCCGACGGCTCTCGCCTCAATGCTGATGTACCTGGTTTAGATTTATCAATAATGGCACTGGAAGCAGAACTATCCTTTTCTTTAGGATTACCGCCAGTAGCCAATCGATTTAGTGGACAAGTAACATCCCACTTAGCAGACCCAGATTCAGTTTCACTGTATTTCCCCACTGAAATCTTCCCATCATTTTGTGAAAAATTGGAATTTCTCCCAATTGTAGGCACACTTATCTGGTCTCCTGCCTGAGTTGCTCGTACAACTCCAGCAACATCTTGCTTCTGGGACATAATTTGAACTGACTTGTCAGCACCAGATTCAGTTTTACTATATTCCCCATCAGGAATCTTCCCATCACTTTGTAAAGAGTGAATGGAATTTCTGCCAGTTGGGGGCATACAGATCCGGTCTACTACTTGGGTTGCACTTACTACTCTACCACTACCTTCCTTGTGGGACTTGATTTGGACGGACTCAGCCTTTGCAGTGGATGATTGCTTCCCATCATTGTCACTCTTTCCTTGCTGATCAGGAGGAGTCCTTGCATTTGTCTGGATCCCTCCTCGAAACTTTCTTAGATTTTCCAAAGCCCTTTGTCTTAAAATTGACTCCAAATCATCACTAGTTGGACTACCAATAGCAGCAGAAACCTCACTCTTATTTTCCTTCAAACAATTATTTGCCTCAACCCCATCAAAACTTGGATTACTTCCATCATATCGGCCCCCACCATCATTGCCACTCTCTGTGACTTTGGTGGTTTGAATGTTGGAAATATAAGCTTCTTCACCCTTCACATTTTCAGTTTGCCTTTTCTTCTCAGATGTAACATGTGAGTGATGAGCTAATTCCCTCTTACTCTCTCCATCATTGCTGTCATTGCTTCTGCTAGAAGGGTAATCATCATGATCATACACAAATTCTTCTTTATGCCCATCCTCACCCAATTCTCTTTCCTCATTTTCTTCTGGTTCTCTTGCAATAGTAATAACCGATCTTAAACGCCTTGAACTATTCCCATCTATCAATTTCTCCTCACTTTGATAACCACTACCTTTGCTGCACCTGCTGCAGGACGAATAACTCCGGGACCTATATCTACTCCTTTTAGTTCCACTCTTACCCTTTCCTATATCTCTTTTTTCTCTCTCTTTTCTTTCACGCTTGCCTCTAGGCTTCTCATATTCACTCTCTCCACTGCTACTACCATCCCGACGTGTTGAGCAGCTCGAACCGCTCCTCATAGAACTAATATTTGCATCTCTCTTACGCTTCTTCTTGTGGGTTTTCTTCTTAGTATCCAAATTGGCATTTCTCTTTGACCGTTTTCTCTTCTTTACACGTGGTGAATCCTGGATGCTTTCATGACTAGAAGAGTTTCTACGAACCTTCTTCTTACTGACCCTTACATCTCTTCGAGTGCGAGACCGAGACCGTCTTCTTCTATACTCATCCTTGGAACTAGAAGATGGTATTGACACTGAACTTCTTGAATCATCATCTGAATAAGAAACAGAATCATCACGACGGCGAAGCTTCTTGGACTTGTTTCTCCTACTTTTACTCTTAATTCTCTTCCTCTTCTGAACCTACATGCGATATTCGTGCAATACATACATGGAAAAGGCAAATTGTGATTGAATAACTGAGGAAAAAAAAAAAAACCCAAATTTAATAAGTTCCTCATTAGAAACCAAATGCTTAGTTTGGTTGCCAAGAAACTGGAAGTATATTAGAGAAAAAGAAAATTAAACCTTATAATTACTGTTATTTTGGAATTTAGAGAAAAAAAAAAAAAGAACGCAGCCTAGCATTTTACATTAAACTTTGTCGGTTTTTTCTAGTTTCTTCCGAAAACAAAGCAGCACAATAATTTGAAGTCTTGAATTTCTTTTTGTTTTCCATTTCGTCAATTTTCTCGGCGACCAAACAGGCCCCAATTCTTTTCCCAACTTAAATTACAAAACTATGAGCGAGGAAATAGGAAAACACAACCCTAAAACTAGCAGAATCATAGAATGAACGGGAGAAATGAAAAATCCAACAACGCATTTGAGATAAGAAACGTTCATAATTCTACGGAGAGAGAAAGAGAAATCCTGCAGCACAATTGGGTCATCAAACACTTCAAAAACTCAACACACACACACACACATATATATATATAGAGAGAGAGAGAGACCTGAGAGGAATTCTTGGAACGTTTCTTGGTGAGAGAAGAAGAAAATTTTCTTTTGGAGGATGAACCCGTAGTTCCCATTTGATTCTGCTTTGTCCCTCCCTGTAACAACAAAAATTTAACCCTAAAAAAAGAAAATAAAAATGAGAAAACAAAGAACAAGAAAAAAGAGTTAAGCGAGCAGAAACGCGATCGAAACAAATGGAAATATGGAAAAATTGTAGTATCAGACAGATGCAGTTTCCCAAGAAACGCCTCTCTCTCTCTCTCTCTCTCTCACAATTGGATTGTGGCACTTTAAAGTTTAAAGGGCTTGTACCACCATCTTTCACACACATAGGTAATAATGTAATGATAATTTTTTTTTTTCTTTTTATTTCTTTTTATTTGGGTTTCCGAGATTATACAGTGAAAGAAAAATACAATATTACCACTTTTTAATCTGAATTTAAAAATTATTGTCTTGTTTTGAGGGGTGAGGTCTATTTTCTAAAACTGCTTCCCTCTTTTGACACACTATTTAAATCATGGATGGTTTTTAATTTCGGAGTAAAGTATTGGGTGATATAAAATTGTTGATAATGAAATTATATAATGCCGGAAATATTAGCAAATTTTTTAATTGGAGTTTATATATTAGGTATGTGTTTGAGATTTTAGTTGGAGGTTTTGTACTTTGGCCATGTTATTGTACGCTTAACTTTATGGGATCATATAATACGAGCTGCTTGACAATTTTTTAATTGAAAATATGTGTTTTGAGATAATAGTTGAGGTGTTATATGTGGCTATATGACTGTACATGCACGTGTCAATACGTATGAATTACATGCTACACTAATTCAGATTTATTAATTAAAGACCATCCCATCAAAATTCTACTATACTTGGATCAAATATAAATTTCATTCAATTTTATATATATATATAGAGAGAGAGTCCTGATTTTATCAGCTGGACCTCATTTTAACTAAAAACAGCTAAAAATACAAGTCATTGGATTTCTATTCACTTAATGCATGATTCATCTCAAGATTTCAATCCAATGGCTCAAGAATCTTAGCTGATTTTAGTTAAAATGAAGTATATATTATGTGTGTGTACACGCAGGCAAACTAATAAATTTCGCTTTCTAAATTAAACTTTTAAGTGATTTTAGTTGCTTACTTAATCTGTAAATAATTTCATAGGAGAACAAATACGTCAAATATTTAATAAGATAAAGTAATCCTCCTCTGTTTGGGCTAAGAAACCAATACGTCAAGAATATGAAATGAGATTTCACTACACGAGTCATTTGCAAGATTTTAGTCCCTGGAAAGCAAGCAGTCATTGACTACTGATGCTGCAACTCAAGTCCAACCCAACTTTTTCAATTCAACACAAACACATATACATACATATATAAAAATGAAATAATACTTTCAAGTACAAATTTTTTAATAAGACACAAGATACAAATTCTTCTAATAATGCAGATTGAGACCAACGAATCAATTCATACTCGTTAATTGGCAATGGGTACTAGATATAGGAAGCTTATAGAGGTTGGAGTCATACAAAGATTCAAGATTATCAGGTTTCAACATTCAAAATAGGCCATTAAAATTCATTCTAGCGGCCATCAGAGCATAGTTTTCATTTGAAGTTGCTTCCAAATACAGCGCTTATTCCAGATCGTCAATAGAACATATCACCGTCATTCAAAATTTTGAACCAGATGCCATTTTACAATTCATACTGATAAAACATTAGCATTATCTGTTCACCATAATCAAGACAGTACAACACGAAAGTTTTCCCTACAGCTCAATTCTACATATATATACATAACGAGTGCATCCACTCTTCTTGTCGTAATATTTTGTGCGAGTGTATATAGAAATGGAATAAGAT
Organism: Hamamelis virginiana; assembly: GCA_017140935.1. Taxonomy (NCBI): domain Eukaryota; kingdom Viridiplantae; phylum Streptophyta; class Magnoliopsida; order Saxifragales; family Hamamelidaceae; genus Hamamelis; species Hamamelis virginiana. Next base: position 1,386,555 of record JAESVK010000506.1, on the reverse strand, counting down.
CCTAAGGATCTTCACCATCACTCATATTGGAACGGGTATCAATATAGAATTCTGAGTCGATTCCGTCAATGATTCTCCCTCTGTTTTTAAAGACATGCACAAGATATGTAACAAGGAAATGTAATTGCCGGTTGGAAGCTGTGAAAATAATTAAAAAGAAGATGAATCTGAATGCAAAGAAAATGGGATTCTACCTTTCAAGAACAAACTTCCCTTCTTTGTACTTCTGGCTTTTCTCAATTGCTGTCTCCTGGGTGGGAACAATGGAAACATTAGTGAGAGTTTCATGATCTTGACTATAAATGCCAGTCTATAAGAACTTGATGCTACCCCCCTCATTTGGTCTAGAGCATTCTTAAAATAATATATGGTGTGTGTGTGTGTGTGTGTATAGAGAGAGAGAGAGAGGAAGAATACATATTTCCAGCCAACAATTTGTCCACAACAGCAGCAAAATATATCCGCTACAGTATGCATTCCTGAAAGCATCAATCTTTCCTCCTGAGCTCCAACTGTGATATTCACCCTGAATCACAAACTCTAGCGCATAAATAACTCAAGTATCGATTAGAAATGAAGTAGTCTTCTTCCTTTTATTTTTCTTTGGTGGGGGGGAGTGGAAGAATAATGGAGGTACTATAGTCAACATAACTTTTCTCTTGCATCACAGATGAAAGACAAAATATCTACCTCTATTCATACTTCTCCCTTTGGAGATATAAGGAAAGCCCCTTTTATAAAGGTAACTTCTTCCTGAACTATTAATTCCTTGCCTTAGGTATGAATCCTATTGGTCATAGTACTGGAAACTAGGGAATTGTCTTTCGGCAGGATATATGGGAGTGGTTAACTTGGAATTAACTGCCTTCAGGTGGAGGTCATTTTCCTCATTTCTCCATGCGCATCTTTCTTGTGCATTTTTTGCTGATCCATTATAATCTGTCTTCATTGACCTTAAGACTTACCATTCCATTATTAAAAGAGGAGGGGAGGACCTTGCACTGGAATGTCAGGGATATAATATATGTCATATTTGTAGGAGGGCCGATCAACTTTCCCTATTTCAGTTGAACATTTTAGAAGTGAAATATAGGTTTCTCAACTCCCAGACCATAACTCATTTTTTTCACCTCTCAATCTACATACAAAACATCCAAGATTGGGAAATGGTTTAGAAAAATACTCATACTGATTGTATTTGCAGCACAAGAAATTGCAACGTTGATGATTCCGAATCAACAATTGTCCAAAATAACGCCACAACCTTCATCTTTCTTGGAATTCCATTCTCCAGGAAATAGGTCTGAATAAATGTACTTCAAACATCTCATGTTATGGCAGTTATGCAAAGACTTCGATAATATGATATCCCAACATCACAATTTTAATAATATATGACTCAGCATACAACATCGATGCATTCCATTTTTTGTCAGAGCAAACGGAACCTAATTATTGGACCCCAAAAAAGAAACGAATGTGGTGACCACATGCTGCTTTATGTTGTAACTAGCGTCAATTAGGCAGACCGTTTCTCTAGACCAAAATAACTAAGAATACAGAATGCTGCTCAACTTGCAAACATAAGGCGCCTCTGGAACATACTTTCACCTTCAGTACATTTTCATCATTTCTCCACACATTGACCACATCAGTACAAGTACAGTCTTTGGTGTTTTCACATGCTTAAATTATTTTATTAATGTTCTCATTTCTTCAATGAATAAATCATCTAAAAGGCCAGCAAATGAATGGTATAATGGTTTCTTTTAGAAGCATATTGTCACTGTATATATCTTTTATGGGACAGCAAGTCCTATACAAGGCAAGACAGAAATTCCTTTCTTTCTTCTTTTTGGGTTAAAAGACAGAAATTCAGTGGAGGGAGGATGAAGAATTCTCCAAAACAAAAGACTAAGATAAGACAAAACATCAAAACAAAAAGTGTAGGCATAAGAATAAAATACTTAGCAGCAGTAGACCATTGAAACATATAGATTTTAAGAGCAAGTTGGCAACTTTCCACCCCTATCTACATTGCCTTCCAGATTGTCATCTCATAGGGTTATTCAAGTAATCCCACACAACCTATAATAATGCGGTAGCAAATAAGAGATGAGAAAAAAATTATGTGAGGCCGGGATTTTAACAATTATTTTGAACAGCTATAACTAAACCATTTTCAAATTATCAGGTTAATTTAAATTGCAGAATCACAATTCTAATTATTTTTGGGCTTCCAAACGCAAGAATTGGATTTGGGTGCCCGAATTATGATTGGCGCGCCCCCCCCCAAGTGCTGAACCCATTTCCATATTATGATCATTGCCTTAAAGTTAGGGTCTCATTCGGTTAGCAGTGCAAAAATACTTTTCTCACTTTCCAACATAAAATTTGCTTTTAAATTTTTTTTCTCAAGAGCAGGAAAAGAATTTCAAAAATGCTACCTGAGCCATACCTTAGAATTTCATGGATCTAATAAGTAAAATAGAAACCACAAAAGTACTTGGGAACAATTTCAGCCCTGCATTTTGAAATTTACATGCTGTGCAACAACCACAATTATACACCAATATCTTTCGATAGGACTAACAGTGAAAGCACAAATTGAATAACTATACAATAAGCCCACAAATCCATGACTAATACACAATTTTCAGCAATCAAAAGGGTATATGAGATAACTTGAAAGGACTCATGCGGTATTAAAAGGTAGGTTTTCAACAATAACTACTCAGCTTTGCTTGCAATTTGACATTCAAATACAGAGTAAAAACAAAATCTCGTACACCAATACCTTTAAGCGGCTTTGCTCGCATTATGGAAAAAAAAAAAAATTCAAAAACCATACAACAGCCATTATCCTAAATCAATGTCTTTTAGTAAGCCAACAATGAAACTACATATTAAATAAACAAAGATAAGTGAATTAATCCCTGATCAATAAACAAGTTTCAGCAATAAAAAACAGAGTACAAAAGAATTAAAAGGAACTCACGCATTATTGAAGAGGTATGCTTTTCCCCTACGACAATGAAAAGCCTGATCAAGTCATGAAGCAACAAATGAGCAAAAAAAAAAAAGGAGGGAGTGGGCAAAGCAATTTGAGAGAAAGAGAGAGAGAGAGAGAGAGAGAGAGAGAGAGAGAGTAGAATAGAGCTGAGCAGAAATCTTTTAACAATATATCATTAAATCATTAAGGTTGCATTTAGATGCTTGTCATTTAAAAAAAAAAAAAAAAAAAGAAACATATCACTTGAAACTTGTTGAATATGCATAATACTTTAGAATGGAACACAGTGTCTACTTTGCTGGCAGCTTGCTGTTCTCTCTGGTGGGTAACGCATTTGATTAGATGGTTTGGTTAGCCTTCTTTTTCTATGAGGTGATGAGCTATTCTTAATTGTGCACTTCTCTCAGCTCCCCACTAGAAGAATAGTGAGAAAAGAGGAAGGGGGGGAAATATCATCAAATTAAAAGTGTTAGTAGTTCTTAGCTAAAAGAGGTGTACAAATTAAGTAATTTTTTTTTTTTTCATTTTATTATTATTTTTTTTTAATGTGTGCTTGCATGTTTGCATTGGAAGAATAGAGCAACCTGCGTTCAAAGATTGTTCCCTAGAACAACCCAAAAGTTCAAAACTATGGAGGGCAAATCCTTGGAGCACTATATAGCTATGGAATGTGAGAGAGCCTCAGACAGGCAGACTGACCATTATTGTGTCTAGTTTGTAGGCACAAGGCCTTAGAAAAAGCAATCAGAAGCTATAAGGTGGAATCCAACATCAACAGGATAGCATAAAACTCTCTTCCCTCTCCAGTGCACTAAATGGGCAACCATTGCCATCAACAGGTTGTAGGAACACATTTACCACTAAATTTTTTTCGCTCTAGCAACCACTCTAAGTCCCTTAGGTCAACCCATGAGACAGTGTAGAGGCTTCACCGAGACTCGCCGATAACAATCACTGAGGTAACATGAAACCCCCTGAATCCCACTCTTAACACTAAACATGTGTACACTTATAAAGATGCAATATCTTACATATTGCACTCCCAAAGTCAGTGAGTCATTAAGCCTCAGGTAATCCACCTTAGCCAGATATTTGAATCCCACAAGACGATCTGGCAAGAGCTAATTAGTCAAACTATGAAAATATGGTGCAACTTAAGATTCATCAAGTGTTTTAAAAGCCTATTGAAAAACATTTATGTGAAATCTAAACTACATCAATACATTTGTGTGTGTTTCTTATTAAATGCTTAATAAATAAGAAATCAACAATGTAATTAAACTTATCAATCAATTAATCAGTCACCCATTTATGGGCTTATCCCGATGATTACTCATAAGCGAATCTCAGGCAATCAGGCATTGCTATTGGATGCAAATTCTATACTTAAACACAGATAATGCAAAGCTTCAATGACAAAATCAACTTTATACTATTAATACCAGCACATCACTATCAAACTATATAAAATTTAAAGAAATTATTTCTAATGAAAACTCTTCTATTACCAGAAAAACAAAAAGTTCATAGTTATTCCCTTTTTTTCCTTTCCGTTCGGCAGCTGAGAAAACGTAGGAAAATAAACCAATATTATAAAACTTCAGATTTTGCATCATTTGCGACTCGAGAAAACTAAAACCCGAACTCAACTGACTCTATCACAACTATATGGCTTAGTTAGTTAGTTCTGGCCAGTGTTAAAATTGTGGAAAATAAAAAAAACAAACCAAAACAAACATAAAAGTGCATGGGATTCAAAATATCAACTGCTATTCTTTTAATCAGTTTTCTTAGCAACCAAACGGCGGATTTAGTAAGAAGGCATGGAAAATTACCCGGGAGACAATATCGTCGGCGAGGGCCAAGTGGGTTTTGCAGAACTTGCATCTGTAAGCTCTGCCCTCAAGCTCCACCACAAATATCCTTCCCATTTTTTCTTCTTCTTCTTCTTCTTCTTCTGTCACTCTTATTCACTCAGTATGTTTTCTAAGTGTGTGTGTGTGTATATATATATATATATAATAACGAGAGAGAGAGAGAGAGAGAGAGAGAGACAGAGGGCGAGTTTTGGATAATATACTTTTCACCTGACTTGCGTTGTAAATTGGCAGAATCCCAACACCAACTCTATGGACTGGACTGTATGATATGCGTGTCATTAAAGGCAGTATGCGATAAGAATTTGAGTGAGTTGGGCTCAAAAGTATGTTAGCAAAACTCAATCATAAACTTTAATTTCATTTCAAATCATGAACTTCACTCATTCAATCCTTTTTTTTCTTTTTTTCTTTTTTTTTTTTTTATATAATTTTACTTATAAATCCTTCATTTATATAAAAAGGAATCGGATTAATATAATATACTAATAGTTCTATTGTAAGAAAATATTCATTACACTTTATATTTATATCACTCGTTCGGCTTGCCATACCATCAAGCAGGGCCGGTCCTTGGCTTTTGCAGTCTAAAACATTTGCTTGAGGCCTCCAATCCAAGAGGGGCCCAAAATTTTTTAGGCTCTTAGTATATATTTTCTTCTATTTAGTGTTTCTTTTATGTTGATGTTATTTAGGGATTTAACTATATGTTTTTTTTTTTATTTCCTATATATTTGAATTATATTCATTTTAATAGATTAAGTATTTTGGTATATGTGTATTAGTGAATAGTGATAGAAGGTTGTAGGTTTTAGCCTAAAAGAAACTAAGATATGCAATTATTTATTTATTTATTTATATATGTCAAAATGTAGAAGGGCCTCATTCTAGGAACTCGCTTAGGGCCACCCAAACCCCAGGGCCGGCCCTTCTACATTTTGTGTTTCTTTTATGTTGATTGAAATTTTGTGATGGTGACATCTATTAGTAAAGAAAAAAAAATTTAAAAGAAAATTAATGGGATAAATTTATAATTAATATAAACTATATGTATGAAATTATAAAATTTCGATCACCACCTATACTCCAACTAGGTTCTCCACCATTGCTTATTCTCATCGAATTGTAATTTTATATAGGTTCTCATTCCTCCTAATGTTCCCTTCGATAGTGAATGATGGAAAAGTAAAAAAGAAGGAAGAGGCGCCTTTTTTTTCCTTTAACATATGTATATGTTAGGATGGATGGAAAAATAACTAAAAGATACTTATTTTACTATTTTACAAATGTTAATTGGTATAAGGGTACCTTGTCAATATATAAAATAACAAAAAACTTAAGGTCTTTTCAGTTTTCACCTCCCCACCTCCCCGACTCTATCCCTCCTTTCCTCCACCCAATTTTTTACGTAGGAGAAATGGCGGCAGAGTTGGTATTTTTTCCTCCAATTTTCTCCCTCATTCCCTCCTTTCCCTCCTATACCAAATACAACAACTTTCTCCGTCCCTCTATTTTTTATTTCTCCCTCTTTTCATGTGTATACTCTTCCCCGGTACCAAACAGTGAATAATTTAATTAAGGGTTTAATTTCTTGATGCTTTTAATTAAGGAAAAAAAAGAAGAAGAAGAAGAATTTAATAAAAAATTTAAGTCTTTTTTTTGTTTCAAATTTGAAGAGTAAATGTGAAAGAAACGTAAGGGTGTGATCAAACATTTTATGAATCAAACTAACCCTACAACCATTATGTATACTGCTTGAAGTGTGGTTCAAGATTGTTATTTGAGTTCAATTTTGAAGGATACCATATGTTGGGAAAAAAAAAAAACAAAAAACAAAAGGGCGAGGTCTCAATATATTCCTCTCAAAAACAAAAACAAAAACAATTTACTCTTCTCAAAAACAAAAATGAAAACAAAAACATACCAAAATAAAAATAAAAATTGAAGGTTAAACTTCTAGAAGTGAATGATAAAATCTTTACCGAAACTACTTTTTTTTTTGTTTTTTTGTCAAGCAATAGAAACTATCCTCAGACCTTTAATTACCCCAAATCTCATCAATATTTAATAATAACAATTAGATATATTTCCTCAATAAAAAACAAAAAAACAAATAGATATTGACGCATTTTCAATTTTTCATGTCTAAGAAAAACATGATTGTATTGAAAGCTAGGAAGTCTAGCTTAATGGAGCTAGATATACTATTTAGGTTATTGCTAGAAAAACAGTCTAGCTTTATATATACACCACCAAGTAACTACTCCTCTCACATGGTGGTCCAAATGGGTTCCGAACCACTAATATCCCTACATATATTATGGATAATCATGAATATTGTGTGCAGTTCATTTTAATCATCATCAGGGGCGAAGGTAGGAATTTGTTTTAAGAGGGATAATTTTTTATTGGTAATTCGTTTATTATTCAGCTTGCAAGAAGAATTATAATTAGGGCTGGTTTGCATACTAGAAATGATTTTTGGAGCTCAAAAATTTTACTTGATTTAAGATATGGCCGGAGTGATAATCACTTTTAGATAACTTGAGATGAGATAGTATGGTTGGCAAAATCTTCATACTAAAAATGATTGTTTTGAAAGCTAGGAAGTCCCAATTTCTGCCTCAATCACTTTTAGTATAGAAATTTTAATATATGAAGACATGGTCAAAGAATTGTGTGAAGAGATAGTTATCCAAAAGTAATTTTAGAAAAAGTGCGCTAACACAAACAAGTCCTTAGTTTTTTGAAAAATAGAAGATTGTTAAGTTGAAATATGGAGAAAAAATTTTGATAAATTAGCTAACAAATTTGTAATGGGCAGTATTCTGAGGGAAAAATAATCCAAAAGTTCCATTTTGAGTGTTTTTTTTTTTTTTTACCCAAAAGTCCAAACACTTCCAAAAAACTTATCTATGCATCAGTTTTCCAAGCACATCCCAAAAATTGATCTATAAATCAATTTTCTGCAAAATGATCAGTTTTTGCAAAATTAAAGAACAAACTCATCTGTTTCTCATTAAAAATGATTTTTAGGTAAAGTGAAAAGATGGCGGAGCTGAGGGCGTATCAAGGCCCTTGGTCCTTGGTTCAACTCTTACTAATTACTAATATCCTGAGCCACGGACCGCAAGGCTCAAGCCTTGTTTTGAAAGCCTTATTCGGGATGCAGGATTTAGACTGGTGCGAGCAAGCTGACCCAGGATACCTGTATAGCCAAAAAAAAAAGAAAAAGATGGTGAGATGTTTTGGTAAACAAAACTTATAAATAGGACCTATGGGTAAACACCCCTATTTTGAGGTAAAAGATGTTTAGTATATATGTGTATATATATATAATTAGCTAACAAATTTCAATTATTAATACACTTAAATTGAATTTTAAATGACAAGAATAAAAATTAGGTGCAATGGTAAAAAAAATTAGAAGGGGTAAAATTAAAATTTGACTGGAGGCGAGGTGGTCCACATGGGTTACATACCACCTATCATGGTGCATGTCTCCTTAAAATTAAAGATGGTCACTTTGACACTCCATCTATCATTTTTCTAATATTTATTGGCAGAGGATATATTCCTACCTTTCAAGTTATCAAATACCAACTTTACATTTTTTCCTAAAAAGCTTAATATACAAAAAACAAAAAATTAAAACTACAAACTAAAGTGAAGAGTGAACGGATAAACTGGGATTAAGTTAGATATGAAATTGATTAAAACCCATTTTGCCCCTCCCTCACTTGAGAGAGGGGGAGGGGCAAAATGAGGTAAATGTACTCAGAGAGAGAGAGAGAGAGAGAGAGAGAGAGAGAGAGAGAGAG
>JAESVK010000506.1:1340504-1351358 GCA_017140935.1 Hamamelis virginiana | reverse complement strand
CGGATTTGACTGGAGATTTGTTGTTCGTTTGTTTTCTCAGGCCCCAAAAAATGAATAATCCAATATTCAATATTTCGGTTTCTTTCTTTTCCTACATTTTCTAAGCAACCAAACGGAGCACAAAGAAAACTCATCAATTCAAACATGAAAATTTTTAAAAATGGTACCTTCTTCATCCGGGTTCTGATTTCGGATTTGTGGGCTTTGTTGTAAATGCGCCGTTTCTCGGCTTGCCGAGCTCTCTTTGCGGCCGAATCGGCTTTCTTATTCGGAGTCGCCTCGCACACAACAGAGCGACGAATTGGCCTCTGGATTGTGTTTAGTGACAAACACCCTGAAATTTACAGAAACCCAGAATTCGAAATCATATATATTTGCATTTAAGAAAAAAGGGTTTTTGTTTTGAACTGAAATTACAAAGCACAGAAACCCAAAGAAACGAATAAATGCAGTTTCATACATACATATATATGTAGAGAGAGAAAGAGAGATGATGGATGGGTTTGAGTGTATTTAAATTACCTTTGGAGAATACATTTTGTGAGAGGTTTGTGGAAAAGCTGAGAGAACTGGAAGTGGTATAATTTGATTGAGTTGAGGAAAAAGAAGAAGAATAAGGGGTGTTAATGGAGAGGTTTCTGAGTTTGGAAGGAGGGGCCAAGCACGAAGAGAAGCAGTGTACAGCTGTAGCCATCTCTCTCTCTCTTTCTCCCTCTCTCTCTCTCTCAAAAGCTTAGCTCTTCACTGCGTCTCTTGTGATTTTGTTATCCACACCAGGGAGTGAAATCGACAGAAGCCCCTTTTTGCCCTTGGTAGGGGGCTGTTTGGACTTTGGATAGAGATATCCTGTACTACCAGGTTCCAATCTGGACCCAAAGTGGGAACTCCATTTCCCATAAAATGATTTTGCCAATAAATTTTAGCCAATGCTTCTAACCTAATAGAATTGCATCCCTAATATTTCGAAAAGAGTTCTTCAAGTTTCTGAACATATAAAACTATAAAAGCTTAATATTTGAATGTGAGTTTTGATTCAATGATTTATATATATATTTTTAATGGAATGATATTTTGGATTTTATTTTTTATGGATGAGAATTGATTTACGGAGTATTTATTATTTCCTTCCCCACTAATTAATTTACTGGCGCACAAAAAAAAAAAAAAAAACTATTTATTTATTATTATTGAGAATTTTTGCAGCTGTTCTACCCATTCTTCTTTTTAGCAAATTCTCTATTTGATAATAAATGAAAGTTAAGGGTTAAGATTCATTTGAAATACTTTTTGGTTTAATTTTTTGATACATATAGCATTATTGTAAAAGTAAGTTTAGAATTTTTGTCATTTATCAAGAGAAAAGAAAAAAAAAAAAGATTCATCAATAAATTTCCTTTCTTGCCCTCTCTATCAAGAAGGGAGATTGTCATTAGTCGCCATTTCCAATCTCAATCCTCTTGCAAGGCATATTTATGACATATCAACATAAATAAGTTTGATAACTGACATAATATGTAATATTATTATCATGGTAGTACGTTAACTTCAATGAAAATTGATGTGACATGTCATTTTAGGTATTATGTTAGGCGGTATGGTGAAAATGATAATAGCAATGGTATTATTATTATTTTCTATATTGCTATGCTGCCTAGCATAGCACTCAAGATGGCATATCATGTCATTTGCCACTCGTTCATATGAAAGTCAACCTGACATGTTAATTCTAGTAACATGACATAATATGTCATTTAATAAAACACTTGACATGTGTGAATTTATTATGTCGAATTGACAGTTAATGTAACATGATCTTTAGTTAACACAAATTTTAAAATTTTCAAAGAGTCTTGAAAATATTCTCGTGTCATTTCTCCTATGGCACACATTTTAGTAATGGCTCTAGGATTATCTATTTCTAACATATCACTTGACGTAACAATTAAAATATTTATATTGTTACAATTGCACAAATAAATAATGTCATACAGTCCTGTCAATTTAATACTGTCCGATTTTTAAGTTGGTTAATAGTTGTTTTGAGAAAAACTATGTTTACACCAAGCTTTTCGTACAAGGTCGAAGAGATCTATAAAAACTTACCAAATAGTGATGAAAGCAATTGGCCATGTTTTTATGTTTTCCGGCCGGCCCTAAAGGTTTCATTAAATCACATTTTCATTGTCACATTTAATAATAATAATAATAATAATAATAATAATAATGAATGAATGATTTCACCCCATATAAAAACTCTATTTCGTACGAGGGGGCGACACGAGTGAGGAAATAGAAGTGAATTTCCTCATAACCCCTGCTCTTTCTACAGTGGACTCAAATGCAGCACAGCTGGTCAAATTCCATTGGATATCCAAAACACGCACTGAATATTTTTCGCGCATTTTCATTGAAATTTGTAGTGCTTCCGAAAAAGTTCTTCCATGAAAGTGCTTCCTCACTCAACAAAATCCGAAGAATTATGAGAAAAGCAGAATATGGGACGGCAATGATCAAGAGGAGGTTACACCTCACCTGTCAATAGTCGAATATTGTTCTGAAAACAATGGAATTATATCACCTAATCACCCACGATTGCACAAATTACATACAATCCACTACCCAGGTGCGACGCTAGAGTTCCTTACTTGTGGCTCTGTTTTCTGGTGCTTTTCAATTTTCTAGCAAACCAAACAAAACAGTAAAGCAATTCATTTTCAAAATATCTAAATTCTCTTACAGTTCTGATATTTTCTAACTTCGGATTAGGAAAGTATCATTCGTTTCTCAGCCAAGAGTTCAAATTGATATAATCTTTTCAGCAGTTTTTCAAGCTAAGCCCTTCATGGCTCCATTACATCCTTGCGGTTCACATTCACAGTAAACCAACAAAATATTTCACAACAAATGTTTCAGTAAATCCATGAGATTCTATTGTTCTTTGTCAACCAAGAAGTGAAAATTTGTAAATTGTTTCAGGTAAATCAATAAGGTCTATAAAGTTTAATCTTAACCCAGGAGTGAAAATTTCAACATAAATACAGTAATTATGATAGATGGCAAAGGCTTGTCTTCCCTGTAGGAATCTAAAATCTCTCAGCTGTCATCACTACAGGTTGAGCTTCAGGATGCTTTCTTGCAAGATATGGACCCCTCTTTATAGCTTCCTGCAACTGTGGAGAAGAAAAAAAATCCACTGGTAAAAAAACTAGGCCTACATAAGCGATCTTATACTTTTTGCATCTTCTTAAATGATTGACACAATAGATAAACACACATATACATGCACACATGCACATGTGAAGGTAACACGCTGGTGTTAAAGGCAGAAAGTTGCATATGCAACAAGCCTTCCCATGAAAGTTGGCTTGTAATCTTGCACTGAGATTTGTGGACACGGCCACAAGTGTTGGGCACGCAACCTTCCAATATCTAGGTACAAGGGCACAGGTGGGTACATCACTCAGTGTCCAAACAAGTGTCCGATATGGATAATCATGGGCATTGCACCCTTAAGCGTTCGACATGCCAATTGTCAGGAGGAAGAAGTGTCCTAAATATCATAGATCCGGTGTGCAAATGTGGGACCACCTAAATCATTAGCCCTGATGCATTACAGGCATTGAGTTTTAGTGTAGGCCAAAAGTATGAGCAACAAGGCCCCATCCTCCACCATAGATGGATGTACGTATGTATGTTCATTATGAGAACTAGTCACACCTTTGCAGCAATTCCACCGAAAGAAGGATCGCTCATAAGTTTACTTGATGACATAAAAGCCTGGTGGATTGCCTTGCAACAATTATATTTAGCATCCATACCTGAAATTTTTTCACAAATTCAACTAATAAAAAACTGAAATAACAGATTGAAAGTTAATACCTAATTATAAGTTATAGTGATCATTTTATCCTCATCATTACATATCCAGAAAAATACCAGGAAATCAAAGACAGAACAAACATATAAAGAATTGAAAATTTTTATGAGATACGGCTGAGAAACGCTGATAACAACCATCCATAAAAGGTCAATCAAATACATGTACTCATATTGGATGCTTTGCATTGATGCAGACCAATAATTGGCCATACTTTGCATTATTGTCATGCAAATTAAGCACACCATTATAGTGCAGCTTATTTGTACATGCGTGTCAGCAAAACATTCAGTATATTTATAATAGACATATTGCCAACCAATGGCATTTCTTTCTTGTATACACTGCCACCTAGAATGAAATTTGGATTAATGACATGAATGGTTTCTTGAGAGAAATACAGATTCTCTTAAATTCATTGCAAAATTATCATGATTCTTTAAAAATAAAAAATAAAAAAATCTCCCAAGCACTAACATAACAAAATGATATAATTAACTCAAATTACTTTTCCTTGTTTATACCTTACAGTGACTGGTTCTTCTCTTTCCAATAGTTTTATTTTCAAAAATATGCCTTTGCTTTATTTATTAGTTTACCATTTTCTAATAGATTGTGCAACTATTTTTCCTCATATTTTTTAGTCTTTAATTCAATTAACACCACATACAGAATGGATATTCAAAGATGTGATTTTAATGACCCCAGCAACTGAATTACATGACAGCCCCCCCTACAAAAATTACATTAACTAATTTTCAAATAGAGTAGCCTAGCATGATTATTTTACTAGTAATCTCTTATTCAAAGTGCATGTAAAATATTTAGGTTAAAAAATGCTGTGGAATCCATACACAGTTATTTAAAGCAAATGATTTTTTTTTTCTTTTGAAAATAATCTTTCTTGCATTTTTCTTTTATCTCACTCCTGCTTTTGTTTTTAAATTTAATTAGTTTCTGATGTCATTGGGTTGAACCTATTTCCAAAAGCAGGTATTTGATCAAGAAGCTTTCATAGTATGCCCCACTTAGTACGCTAATGGTTTACCGAATTACCGAGGGAAGAAAACCCAAAGAAATTCTAGCTTCTCTTAAAAAAAAGAACCTCCTGACAACATCATGAGTTTTCTTGTCATGCTAATCAACAGGAATGCAAATGCACTATTCATTAGAAAAAAAAAAAACTCGTCTGTTCAACCAAAAAAGATAATTTAATTTTAATTTGAGGGGGTCTTAAATAGATCATTGAGAAGTCAAAATTATCTATTATTAAAAAACTACAAATGATAATTTCAACAAAGGGTAGTTTATCAATTTGTTATTTAGGAGAGGGTGTCCTTTCTATTATATTAATAATAGAGGGTGTTCGAAAGTCTTCACCAATTATGTTTGTTTCATATTTTTGGCAGTCATTAGAAACACCGCATTGATACAAATATAGGATACAAATATGACATGATACGGATGCACTGATATGACAATTCTTTATGAATACAGTAGGGATATACGTCGATATCTCTATGAAATACATTAATCTTCTATTAATTGTTAAAAATTCCATAGTTGTAACTTAAATAATTTAATCACACAAGCATCTCTAATTTATACATCAAGAAAGAAGGATTATTCCCACCAAATGGGTCAAAACATAAATCATAAACCCTTCTTATGTTTTTTTCAATGCAATTATATTCCTATTCTATACTAAAGAAAGGTCATATCCTAACATTTGATGTGTCTCTGGTACATGTTCAGGAGTATCCAAGAAGTATTGATATCCAACACAGATATGGCTCCTTTGTAAACGTACACTTGCTTCTTAGAACAATAGTATGTCAACATACGAGAATAGCAATCACATGCAAACACAGAAATGTTAATGCAAACAAGTTAATTATTACAATAATGACAATGCATATAGTGAGAAGTAAACATTCATACCTATTTTTGTGGTTTCAATATGTGCATCAGTCACTTTATTTATTATCTCTTGTTTCGAACAAATCTCCATGAGGCACCATGGCCGAGCCACCAACCCAGTTAGAAGTCTATAACCCTGAAATATTCACATAAAAGTGGCACATTATGTATCTTTGATAAATAAAACTTGCTTAATGAACTTGTGGAGGTACAGTTAGTTTGGCTGGTAGGTCACTACTTCAACTTATATCTTGAGCATAGAAGCGTCCATCTTGATAGGTTCCTTTATGCTCAGCTCTTATTGCAGGAGAATATGTTGAATTTTTTTTTTAATTGCATGATTACATAGAGGTGAAAGCAACAAGTTTTGCGACAAATATAAACAACTATGGTGACCTATGTCAACAAATCAGATATTACGCTTAACAGAATAAATAAATAAACCATGGAAATGATTTTTTTTTCCTATTTGTCTTTAAATATTTCCCCTAACATGACAGAAAATATGACACTGCGGAAAAGATGGCCTGTGAGAAGTTTCTTTTTCTTTACAGCTGAAATCCAAGAATAGGAGTTTCTACCATGACCACTCCCGAAGGGAACCAGCAGGACCTTATGCTCTGTTTGGTTCCGGAGAACACAAGGAAGGGGGAAAAAACAATGGAAGATTCAAAAAAATTTGTAGTATAATTGCTATAATAAGATTTCGAAATTTCTTCTGTTTTCCATGGTTTTGTTGACAACAAATGAAGCATTAACGAAAATCCACAAATTCCTCTTAGTTGGACTTCAACTTGTGTTGTTCGCTTGTCATCCTTTTAAATAAATGATGGGCTTGTGTTCAGAAAGGGAACCGTAAAATGGAATTACCCAATGAGAGGAAAAATAAAATAAAATAAAATTTCATCCTTATGAGAGAATAATGTAAAAACAAATGGAAGAAATTCCATGTAAGCATAACTACAAGACAGGTCTGTAACAAGCCCACTGATCTGTAATACAGTAAAGATGCTCCAAAAAAGAGCTGATCTTGTAGTTCAGATTTGTGAAATGGTAACTGCAATGGGACCACTTGAACTAATTACTTATAAAAGAAAAATATTCTTATGCATTGGTTTTTTAAAATTTCATATATTTGGACCCACCAAGTAAAATTAAAAATGATAAGTTCTGCAAATTAAATTCTCACCGCCAGACGAATTGCAGACTCCTGTTGCAGAACTGATAGAAAAAGGCCCTGCTCAATGCAATAACAACTTGGTAAAACTTATGAACAGTTAAAATGGTATGGGCAAGCAATGATTGACAAGAAATCCAAATAAACCAGTCTATCCACATAAAAGTTGGAGAATGAGAACTCAAAAGTGATATCAGCGCTAGTTGTGTTTGTGTGAAAACAAAATGAAATAAAAAATATAAGTACAAGATGGAGGAACAACACCAGCATCCTGGAGAAAAAAATTTGAATGCTTGTTGCTCCATGCTTCAACTTTCTTTTATATATTTACTTAATTTGTATTAGAAGAATAAAATCAACCAAGGCTCTTTCAAACAAGAAAAGAGTAACCAAAGTAACCAGCCTACTGCAATGAAACAAAGGCAAGGATAAGATAAATGAGACAAAAAAGTAACTACTAACTGAAGGTGTCAGCTTTGAACTCTTGGATGCTGTTTCATAGATCAACCGTCGAAGGTTTTCTTCTGCATCACCATTCAGTATTGTGTTGTTTTCAGATCTTGACTCTCCTGAGATGTTTCCAAGAGCATGCAATGCAGCCTGTGTTTTCCATTTAAGAACCAAATCAGAACAGAATAAGATAATTTAGGACATAGCATTTACTAGTATTATGCTGAACATTCTTGATAAAAGATGACTCGCAACAATTTGTCCACCCATATAAGGAATAATGTTGAGTATACATTTTGCATCCTAGTTTTTTGCCCTCACCGTCACAAAAGCTATACAGTATTACTACTATAATGATAGGTTTGAAAATTTCTCTTCTTTTTTCCAATGGGTAGAATTTTATAGGTTTAAATTGCAAAGAATCTCTCAAAACAGCAAATAAAATGAATAGAAAATGAGTTAGGTCGTTGCAAAAACATGATTTTCCAATCCTTAAATAATGTTAAAATTTACTACTGTGGGGAAACCAGAAAGGGATCTTTATATGCATGGTGCCATCAGATCTAAAATAGTCAATAGTGGTAGACTTATGAGAGACATCCACACTTCTTTTACGGCATATAGCACAAAGAGACATAATATTGTTTTCACCTGCTTTCACTTATATATATAATTAGATAAAATAGAAACCATGAAAGCCATAGCTTATTTTACACATTACACTTGGCAAAACCAGAGCCTATGAATAGCCTATATAAGTTAACTGAATGAAATATTTGACACTATTATCATATCAATCAGTAATTTGGTATAGGTATCACTGCACATATAAAATGTTCTAAGGATACAACACTAGCAATGCAAATAAAAATTACACAGTTTCCTCCACAACCACATGCCTGAAACAACTTTACCAGTACAAAGAGATAAATAAGAAACCACCATCACAAGTTCATTTTACAGTGCATTTTCCAAAAACTTCTCAACAAGTGCATTTTGGTATTTATAAACAGTCGCAGCAATCCTAGTGGGTTGGTCAAGCTGGTTGAGCAGCTTGGCCTCAAAACTCTCCGCCCCGGGTTCGAGTGGGTATGCTCCCCACATCGTGTCCGGGTAATGGATATTTGATAAAAAATCCCTGGGCCAGCGCTTTACCCCCTCATGGGCTTACCCGGCGCGAACAGTGATTAGTCTCTGGTTGTCAGCTTTGAGGAAACACTGGGTCTAGACAGAAAAAAAAAAAAAAAAAAAAAAAAAGAACAGTCGCAGCAGCTTCAGCCCTAAACATAAGTCATATGACATAGTCGTGGACTGTTTCAATTGGATTTAAGAACAAAAACAAGAAAAATGAAACCGAAAAAGGCGATAATTATAGTGCATTTTCCAAAAACTTCTCAACAAGTTCATTTCAGCTAGACTAGTTATATTAATGTCATCTCTTGATAATCTAGCATTTTGCACTATTAAGCATGATTACTCTTATATCCATTAATAAATTTTTGTCTTAATTTTTTTAGCATGCATCAATCACAAAAACTCTAGAAGAGCTTCAAAAACTCACCAATCCAATTTATATTTTATAGGCACAATACCTATTCTACCTCCCCTTCCATATGAATGGCCAACATTAACATATTGAAAATAGTCATTCTTTTGTATCTCTTGGTCATCAATCTTAAATATTACCTGATTTTCTCTTAATTTAAATAAAGTTGCATTCAACTAAACTTATCTTAAAACTTTTTGAATTTAAAGAATCTCTCATAGTTTACACTTATTGTAAGAGATTAAACATATTAAGCAACATATTAAAAAATAAATATGAATGAACTTAGCGAATGAATAGAAAGAAAAAGTAAAAGGAATCAATGTGCTCACCAGCTGTTTACCATGTGCTTGCCAATCAAAGGCGAGGTCAATAACATGTCTTGCAGCAGGTGGTGAACTTGAGAGTAGCAAGGATGCTCCTTGGATTGCTAAAGGCATAATAAAACAGTAGATATACACGAGTTTTCAAAAATAACAGGAAAATAGTTTGAAATAAAAGCAAAGCATATTAGAAGAGAAAGAAAACTACTATAAAGTTAAAATTTTCAAGTTATTTATAGAAGGATGTTTTTAGGGGAAAAATTAGAATAAGATGTTTATTACTATTAAAAAGACTTCATAGCTTGGAGGACAAGAAGTCCTCCATAAGGTCGGAACTAATGTAGGTTAATAAAATTATCAGTAATTAATAAACTAAGAAAAGAAATTACAGCAAGACCATATTATGGTGATATATAAATTTATTACTGATATGAATAGGGTCCAAAACAAAAGGACATTAAATAGCAGTGAATTCTACAGCCTACAGCAGTTAGTGGCATACTTACATGACCCTATTTGACCCAATGCTTCAAGTGCAGATTCACATTCATCTGTATCTTGACTTTCCAATGATCCAAGCCTCCCATCAATAGCTGAAATAACAGTTTTAACACCTAAAATCCAGAAGCAAAATTAGTACAGTAACCCAAAAAAGGGGCAAAAAAAAGAAAGTAAAAATCCTCATTAACTTCATTATAAAAACAGTAGTGTAATCTTTAGAATAATATTATTAAACATCATGTCCCAAACCAGGTTCACTACCTGGAATCCCAAGAATCCAGGTACTTCTGCTCACTTAAAGCAGACTTATGATGCACCTTCATGGAAATCAAAAGGACCTATCCTTGACGCCTCTCCCAAACCCTCTAAAATAGCCAAAAGTTCTGCCTCTAGAGGATTCCCTGTCCTTCTGGCGAGGAAAAATAAAATATCATGTTTCCCTATAATCCCCAAAATTCCCTTATATCCCCATCTGACCGAGATTACCTAAAGCACAATAATCAAATTAAGCTTGATTACTAGAACAACAATCAAATTGAGCTTGATAACTTCATAAGGAGGTTTCTACTTTGGGTGAGACGAGGATGCACATCTCTACGATGAACAAACAAAGGCCCAATCTCTCAATATAATACCTAGAGGATACCCCCAAACTCCTTAGAAATAAAAGCCCAAAGCAAAGATATATACACAATCCTGTCCTAAATGATCTTCAAAGAGGAAACCCTATCCTCAAAGACCTTGGAATTTCACTAGAGCTACAAAACCCACAAATCTCCATGGTAGCATAAGACCGCAAAATTCTACCTATTTTCCCTCTCCAAAACACCCCCAATAGATATAACCAACAAAGAAACCAGATCAGAAGGGGCCACCAAGCTCATCCGAGACAGAAAAATCTATGTCATCTACTAAGCAACTAAACAATGCACAAACAAATGGTCCATAGTCTCACTAAACCTACTACACATCACACAAACATATGGACAAAGAGCTTTATTAGGCTTTCTGAACTAAAGAGACTCATTGGTATTAACCTTTTTGCATGCTATTGAATTAG